>CAEFZY010054867.1:0-44925 GCA_903066815.1 Brachyrhaphis roseni | reverse complement strand
GTGTACCCTCACTGTGTAAATAATTTTACATTTTAAACATTTTATTCTTCAGTTGCAGGTTCTTTAAATCAGTATTCACTCAGTTAAATTGGTTTCTCTTATAATTAATCAGAAAAATAAATAATAATAATAAATAATAATAGACTTTGTAAAAACTCAGCCCTATGGTGCTTTTAATTGTTTAGTTGTTTTGATTTAGTGTGTCACAAATCACCAATTCAGTTAATTCCAGCTGAAACAGTTTCCTCCCAGAAAACTGCTGAGTACCAAAAGAAATAAGCTTTTTAATTTTAGTTGTCAATGCAACTTCATAATAGATGAAGACCTACACTACCAAGAAGTATCACTATTGATGCACCCCATGTTCTACAGTGTGCATATTAGGGTTAAGGGTGCAAAATTACTGTTGTTTTACTGGATGGGTAAAAGACAGGGAAAATATTTGCCACCAATGTTTTTTCTAACTTGTATATTTTTTAGAAAGTATGAAATTGCGTTTCATCACTATGCAGTAATACTAAGGTTTATGTGTCCCTACTTCAATGCAGTAGTCATGGAAGTCATAAATGAAGGTCTTGAGGAAATAAAAGTTTGGCTGGTTGTAAACTCAATCAGTTTCAATGAAAATAAGATTTAGCTGTGGGTTTTTAGTCTGAATGCCACTGGTGATACTTTTGTTCATGCACATTGGTTGTCTGGCAGATAGCCCTTTTCCCACAAAGCTTGGTTTTAAAAAGGATAGAGACTTTAGAGTGGATGCAGCAGCGAAACCCATGTTAATCGCATTTTTAAAAAAATGGATGCTAATGAAAAAAATCTGAACACCTCAAACAGCTCTAGAAACATTGTCTATTTTTATTATTACCATTTTGCACTTGAATTGTTAAAGTAGAGAAAATAAAATTTTACATTCTGGTTCAAAATGTAAAATCTTTAACTTAAACATGCTCATTGCATTTATTCATGTATATTTAAAGAGAACTTTTAAATACCCATTTATTTCTATTCCTTCCTTTTCTGAAATTTCCAATCATTTTTAGCATATCTAGATGCATTGTTGTATGTGCCATGTGATTGGCTGATTTGCTATTTATATTAACAACCTATTGAACACATTTATCTAATAAAGTCTGTTTAATTAAAGTTCTATTACTAGACCTTTGGTCAGAAACAGACAAGAAAGCCTGGTCTTATCCACTGTGGTCAGTTCTGGGTTGAAAGAAGATTGGAGATAGCCTGACCATTGCCTTCCAATGCAATTCCACTCAATTAAAATCTCACTTCACAGACAGTATGGACTTTTTCCCATTTACTTGGATTGGTCTGGTATAATTTCTACTGGTGAGGTTTAAGACCTCAATAGAGTCCACACATCCAGGACGTAATCGTTTCTCAATAGCCGAGGGCTCAGACCCTCTGAACAGAGCAAAAGAAGGTGCAGAAAACATAGATCACTCCTCTGTCTACTTTCAAATGATGTGTGAAACTTCCATGCATTTGCCAATTTCAAATACATGCTTTCATTCATCCTGGGGACTTTGGTCAACCTCCAGCAGGGTACGTCGTGTGAAGTGCCTCACAGGAAGTTAGGTCATCAGAACTGACTGTGGAGTATATTAAATTAACCACACAGTTCCAAGTGTTTTACCCCTGCACTTGACTTGCCAGGTCTGTCAACTGAAAATTGACGTATACAATCATTCACATAACCCTGTGTGGCACAAAAGGCATACACATTTGCCCTTTTTAAGACACTTGACCTTTGTCACTTCCAGATGAAGGTCATTGTGAAAGGTTATTGTAAAACAGAAGAACAGCATAGGCTTATATCCTTTTATGTTGCTCCATATAGAGGTTATACAGAAAAAAAAAGGGGAATAAATAAATAAATGAGCTTTATCATCTGTTAATCTCCTCACACACTCTCATGTGGGGAAACTTTGGAACAGGGACCAAAAACGAGATCGTGTCTTGATGCCAAGCATTACATCTTGCCTTAGTCACAATCTCCAAGCTCTCAATCTTGACTCCACTGGCCAGAAGGAGGACAGCCGCCTAAGCAGATGACACAACCACAGAGACTGGAGAGGACAGAGACATTTAAATGGTATGAAGATGTTAGATGTGAGATCAAAAACCTCTGAGGCAACACACACAGTCAAGGATCTCCTGTTTCATCATTACGATGTTTGTTTTCCAAGTCATCATCATAATCAGCTGTATTCTTTCACTTATCATTGCACTTTGATGTTTCTGCCAGATTTTCTCAAAGTGCACTATGATCTGGCAGCTAGCTAAATGAATCACAGTGAAAAAGAAAACATTTTAGAGACATACATAAAATCTGGGAAGATGCGTCTGAAAGCTAGTGGTTTTTACTATTGTGCTTGTTGATTAGCAAGAATCCCATCTCATCATCTCGGAAATATAAAAAAGACTGGTTGGCCGATGACTGCTGAATTTTTAGAAAATCAAATCACTCAGAAAAAATTTGTGCACATCAGGTAAAAAAAAAAACAAAAAAAACTTTATGCCAGGCAGCAAATAAAGACATCCCACCACTTTTTAAAGCCAAGAGGTTCAGGTGCCTGAGGGTATAAGTGCAGTTTTGTGGAAAAACAAAATAGCACACCTTATGAGATCTTGTGTTTTTTCAAATTTGTATACATGGGTTACAAAAAAATATTTTATTTAATACTGTAACTTTCTAGGCATATGAAAAACAATCTTTTAAAACTTTCTGTAATATTTAAATGAACAATAATTTCTAGCGAGGAATACTTGTACACATAGCTTGTTTTTTTAACTTATTTGTTTGGTTTCTTTCTAAGTATGGATCACTTAACACCTGGTGAAAATTTCATGTCAACAGCACCTTTGGAAATATGTTTCGTATGAAAAATTGTGATGTGTTCAACACTTAATTTACTCGCTGTATATAACATAAGCAATTAAAAATAACCTCAATTGAGATATCATTACAAAAAGAGTTTATTCCAAAATTATTCAGACTTTGAATGACATATTAACTAAATGAAAATAATTACAAAACACGGCACAAAGTCCAGAAAACAAGCATAACAGACAAAGTGACGAAAGGGCAGGGAGCATGGGAAATATGACGAGAATATAACAGTGGAACCAGTGAGAACTAATGCAATCTGAAGAGCTTAAACACTGAGCAAGAGGTGGGAATGACAAAAGGACCCAGAAGAGATAATTACAAGTGAGTGGATGCAGCTGAGGAAGGGAGCAGGTGGAGGCAAATAATTAACAGCTGGGAAGGGGAGCAGAATGGCAGGTAAGCTGACAAACAAACAAAGCTGAAGGAACATAACAAAAAAGTCTGAAACTGATATAAAGAGTAAACAAAAAGTACCACTAATCTAAAGAAGCAAATCCAAAACACCGTGAGAATAAATGTTTGTTTATTCTCAGTGCTTGCGAGAATGAACAGTTTGTGACAAAATCCCTTGTGTTATTTTATGATGAGATAAAATAAAATGGCAAAATATACAACAAACAAAAGGTCAAGATAGAAAATAACTTAAACTGAAAGTCCAAACATCTATGGATTAGGACAATGTCAGATTTAGGTTTGAAGTAATCTTTTAATTTTTCCAACATGTTTCTTCTGACTGGAAATAAAATGAATGTAATGGAGTGGCCCAGCCAGAGTCTGTAATTAAATTTGATAGAGAACTTGAGGAGGAAGCTAAATATTAAGGTGATGACAAGGAGTCCTTCCAACCTCAGACAGATAATCGCAAAATATGAATTGTAAAACATATCACTTAAACATGCAAAAAGTTGCCCAACAGTTATACAAATAATAATTAATATTTGCAATAAAGATTTTAATAATGATTACTGAGAAGTTTTCCATGATAAAGTTCTTCTGATATCATGTAAACAATATTTGACTTGTCTAAAAGAAATAACTACACAGGTTGAGTTAAAGCATTTTATTAATAAAAGATATTTTTGAATGGAACTTCTGACTGAGTGGTGAGAAAATAAAAATTCCTCTTAATGTCTTCAACATAGCCATGGTAACAAACCAGAGATAAATATTGTTGTTATAATGCAGCAGCCTAAAGGGGAAAATGTTGTGACAGCTTTAAATGAAATACATATAGTTTCTTTAAAACATTCTCAGAGTAAAAGCCTTTCTATGCTGAAGGACAAAGAGAAGCCATCAGTTTGTCTGAATGTGTTGTGAAACGGAAGCCCAACCCATGCTTTACCTGAGTCTAGTTGAAAGAAAAGCATGAAGAACAGGATATCATTACTATTAGGGAGGAAACAAGGCTTAACCAGTGCCAACAACTCGCTCTTATAAATGTGAATGCCTCATTGTGCTGGTGGTCTTAGACTGAATCCTAAAATAACAGGTTTTCACATGGTTCTCACTCCCCTTGGCTGCCGGTTACAGCCACACTTGTCTCATGGAGTTTTATCCCTAAAAGCGGTATAGAAAAAGATGAGGGCTGAACCCCTCTAACTTCGATGTTAGGGATTCTGAGAAGCAGACAAAGAGGCTGCAGCAGTTTTTTATAGTCTTTGACATTTTTAACTTCCTTTCCAGGATCCAGTCAGATTGGTAGGGAGGTTTTGTTTGGGTGATGATAAGAATGCTGAAAGGCAGGCTGACACCGCAAGTCCCCAGACAATTGACTTCATTAGAATCAACTGTAGAGATGGGCCGGTTCATATTGCTTTAGATTAAAAAAAAAAAAAGTCCAGTGTTTTTAAAACACTGATTTTAATATCAGAAGTGGAAAATTCTAAACACTAACATTGGGTTGAGAATAAAGCCTAATATACTGTTTTACTTTAAACATTTTTCTTTCATGGTTGTTTTTTTGAAAATAATTAATTCATAGCAACACATATAACTGTAGAGGTATGTGTCATAGGCCGCATACAGATTTCTAAATCCATATATGCTAAAAGAAGATGATTAGATTGTTGTGTGCTCCAGCTGGAAGGAGGAAGATCCCATTATTGTTGTGGAGATTAGAATGTCTGTTAGCTTTTGAATAGGCGAAGACTCTGCACGTCTGCACATGAATGAACGTTAGTTTGACCTTAATGGCAAATAGAGCTTTATTAAAATGGACTGTTCCAGTAATTACTCCTTTCTCACTTCTTATGAAACATGAACAAAGTAACCAGGTAGTTACGTTCCTCTGCAGCTAGCCTTTCAATAAAAATGGAAACTATGTGTACTTTATTTTTTAAGATCTGTTAATTTAGTTTTTTTTTTTTTTTTACATTACATTGAGACTTGTGGTTATACAAGGGCAAATGGGATTTTTGTAATATGAATACTCTGCAAGTGTTTTTTTTACATCACAAGTCAACATCTCTGAAGACTAGGTTATGTGGTGAAACTGCTAATTCACTGAGGTGAGCATAATTATTTTAGCTCTTACAAATGTTTTTTTGATGCCTTGGCTTTGCTTTCCACTGAACTTCCAATGACCTAAAATAAACACCTGCATCAATTTACCATCTTTATAAAGATGTGGTATTTTTAAGTCTCGTTTTGTCTCTCTTGGATTTCTTCAATCCACAACTTCTGACCGCTTGGGCTTCTCCTCTGTCTGAAAACGTCACAGCTTCCCAGACAACCGATGATTCTTCATGTCTTTGTTTTGCCATTGCAGCACACCCTTCACCCTCACATGCAAACCCTGGGAATTCAAATTATCATGCCAAGTTTCTCCTTTCCTCTTCTCTCCTCTCCTCTCCACCAGTCACCCATGTGTAAACACTCCTCCTGCTGAGCCGGCAAGTGCAGCCCGAGACAAATCACGGCACATGTAAACAGGAAAGTTAGTGAATGGACCTGACCTCTCCATGTTTTACATGCCAGGCACCAATAAGCTCTGTCAGTCAGGATCTGCTGGGCCCTGAAGGGCCCCTTCGTGTGATGTTTGTTATGTTTTATTCCTGTATTTGGTCTTCACATGTACTGGTTTTTCCATTTTTCCCCATCATTCCTGCATTCGAGAGCCAATCTGAGTGTGAGAATGACTGTGAGAGAGTTTAATAATTCTTGCGAGGGGAACATCTGTCATAAGGGAGTGACAGCTCTGTGGTCAGCATCACAGTGAAGGCAAAGTTATTTCTATTAGGAGAAGGGATTTGAAAGGGAGTTTCCAATGAAGATGCTGACTGCAAGGGCACACATGCATCCACAACTTGATTCCTCTGCTAATGTCAGGCGTTGCAATTTACTGCCAGAAGTTCATCATGGTGATCAGAGTTTCCATGCTCATCTGAAGACTCGACAATGATGGGGAGAGCCTTCAGTTTCACACAGTACGCGAAATGCTAATCAGCGCAGCTGAATTTCCACCAACTTTCACAGCATTTCAAAGGAATGTGTGGCTTTTCTAATGTAAAGGGTGGATAATGTGGTGCAATTAAATCTGAGTAATGTTCACCACAAAAGGGTGTGTGCGAGCAAAACCTCCAAATATCCACAAAATACAATAATTTCACATCATATTTGCTAAATTTTTAAGTTTTACTTGTGGTGGCAAGGAAATGGATTATTATTATCATTTGGGTCCAAATATTTAATCTTTCCATTATTTAAAAATTGCATATAAACAAATGCGTCATCAGCAATTCATTACACATACAATAACACAGGGCCTGCTTCCCACAGTGGGGCCATAGCTGGCAGCAGGACCTGTCTCCGCCTTTAAACTGCTGGGAAGGAGCCAACTCAAGGTTCAGTCCACCACAGGATGGACATGCAGACCAGCATTGCAAAGTCATGTTTATGCAAAGACATGTGCGTATAAGGCTTTACATCTATACACCGGGTGCTTTTGAGGAAAAAATGTGAACCAAACTTACTGTTACAATTAGATCTTTTTGAGCAAGCGCGAAAGGCAGCTCAGAAGGAAGCTGCTGTTTGCCGAAGTGTGATGACGTTACAGTTGTAAATGCCAAAATTTAGCATGAGTGTATAATGGCCAACTAAAGTGCCTAACACACAGAGAACGACAAACAGGGATAGGAGAATGAGTCCTGTTCCTTGAATGAACCCAACATAAAGGACATGATAGCTGCAGCAGTGAAAGAAGTCAAACCTTTTTCAACTTTCTTGCTAACCTTCGTGTGCACCTCTATATGTAAGAACTCAAAATTTCACAGGCGTGAATCTCATTGGCTGTGTGGCTGGAGGAAGGAAGCCGATTGTTGCCTCGTTGATCAAGTTGTATTGGAAGTGAGTGGAGAATGAGTGACCACTGAAGACTTATGAGCAGCCTAAACCATCTGGAATAAACTAAGGTAACTAACGTAACAAAGTAGCTCATAAGTAGAATGAGTTGAACAACAAGTAAAAGTGAAAGTAAAGAACAATGGTATACAACTAAGAAAATCAAAAGGTAAACAGAACCTTTGATTCAATTATAAAGACCCTAAAACCAGAAAACCTTAACATTTTACTAGTTAAGTCATCAATAGTTCTCAAGAAACTCCTGCTTATCTTGTAGTTTAAGGTGTTCCCACCATTGAAAATGAATTACATTCCCATGTGTTTCAGCAGGGGTCATGACCAGATTGCTTAGTTTTGGACAACAATGCGGCTCCAGAGAGTCATCCACAGCAGAGTGATGTCACTTCGAGGGGCCTCCCACACTTTCCTGGATCAAATATAAGCTTCCAGCAGAAATAAAGTGATACACAACTGCACTCTGGTTGCATTCAATTGTTATGGGAGATGCATTCAGACATTTTGAGTAAACGTCTTACACCTCAGGACTGTGTCGATGTGGCACACGATAGGCATAAACTGAACAACGATTGTTATGTGGCTTCATTCTTATTTCTAGTGTGAAAAACCCCCCACCTCTGTTGGAAATGTAGGTAATTGTGCTAGAAGTTTGCTTTGCCCTTATATTGTACCCCAAAACTCAATACTAGAGTTTTGCCATTTTGTTCTGTTGAAAAAAGCTTAACCTCCATCAGATTTGATGGAGAGCACCTGCGATTGTAAACTTTTAATTCTTGTCACAGATAACTTTGGCTGGGCTATTCTGAAGGCTTCCACCTAATGTGGCACACTGTGTGTATTTGTGAGCCACCCAGACTCCAAATATACTGTCAAAAGACGATTGAGACTACATAGTCAAGTGTATTTCCTATATTTCTTTTAGCACATTCCTTTATTCCCACAATTCAGTGATACAGTACCTCATCCTTACTCAGAGTCTGAGCCATTTTCTCCCATGTATTATTTATTCTCTGAAAGTTCTTATAGTTCCTCATTGTTGTATCACTATGTTCTAATCTCTCCTGTCTGTTGCTCTTCAAATTTTAACTCAATTTTCTTCTCTTCTCCAAGAAGAGTTAAGAATCTAACAGTTTGGACCTGTCTAAAGAAACCTGACATAAGACAAAAAATAAAATATCAGATGTGCATCCCCTTTACAGAAAGCTAAAAGACAGAGTTAAAGATTTGAGTCAGAGGCGCAGCCACAGTGGAGCCATTGCATCTTGTACCATCAAGATTAACAGCTTCGCCATAGTCTGTATGCAGCCTCTGGGACCCTGAAGGTGCATCGAGAAGTTATTGTAGAATTTCACATTGTTTTTTGGGAGGGCGTCCAAAGAGTAGGGGCTCCAGAGAGACCCCAACAGTCACTTGTTTTTTCTCATGTTCTGACACCAAAGAAGGAAACCTGAAATCTGAGCAAACAGCACTGACTGTTGGGAAAACAGAGCAGGTATCTAGAACAGTGCGTCTTGTGAAGAACGTTAAATCATTTGTGTGAATGGGAGATGTCAGGAGAGACTGCTGTGATTCTCTTTCACCTTGCAATAAAACAGGAATGCAAAAATTTGAGAAAGTGACCTTCGTTGTTAACATTAGCCCAGCAAACGTGTGGTTGAGTCATCACCATGTCAGCAGCGCTTCAATTCTCAGAGGACAAAAAAAATCTCCATTCCTCTACCTAGCGGGACTGCCCTTTAAGCTTAGGAAGTTGTTGGATAGAAATACTTGAGTCCTGATTTGATCTGGGGCATTTCCTTTGGTTGGGTTTCTATTTACAGAAGTGCTGTAATGACTCAGAGTGCATGCAGATACCCATCGTAGCTTGGCACACAGCCAAGTCTGAGCTTTTGACAAGCAGCGTGACCTCCGAATAACATCATTACTGTCTGGATCGCAGTTTAACCAGTTGTTGAACTATTTGCCTTCTTAGGTGATTTATGGCCATGCTCCAAACCTTGAGGATTCGAGGCGGCCCCTATGGAATAGACACATAATACAATTAAGATAAGCAACTCTGCATGTGTATTATATATATATTATTTGTTTAATTATTTTTTCTACCAGCAATTTGGGCATTTTGCTTTTTTAAAGTGAAAGACTGATACACATCTTCAGATTAAGTATAAACCTTCAGAGTTTGGTAAATGGTTCTATTTCCAACGTGCTGGATTGTTTCCAGTGAATGGAAAGCATAAAGATCCATTTCCTAAAAACACTCTGAGCCATACATCTTTTTTTAATGCTGCAAGTTTAAATATGTTTGTCCTGACCTAGTGCTTTGTATAAGCTATATTAAATCACATTAGAAAAAGACTAAATTTTGGGAGCTTTAAATGGTTGTATATTATGTGAATTATAAAGTAGAAGGATAATAATGCATGTTTTTTTACAAATACAAATTTAAAAAGACCCTCAAGTCAACACTGAATAATTACAGCAGCAATTCTGAAGGATATGTCTCTTTCAGCTTTACACATTTAGATTGAAATTTTTGCTGTTTCTGTTTGCAAGTTGAAATCAATAACCTTGTTTGCTGTATTTTGTTTCTGGGCAGTATGTTCTTGTAAGTTTTTAAAGAAGATTCAGTCAATACCTCTCTGGTATTTTTAAAGGTCTTTTAGTCCAGTAACCTTTCATTTTCAAACTGTTAATTCCCAAATAGTAGCAGGTGAAAACTTTGCAGAGCTTACAGGGGCAACTCAAGAAAGTCGCATGTTTCAATTCTGTGCTCGTCCTTTGCTATATCTTAATCCGCAGTATGTTTGTCATCTCCTTTTTCTTTGGATATTTTTATGGACACTGCACAAAATAGCGTCATGATCCTTCAAAGTCAGAGAAATAGAAAATGAGCCCCGTGATCATATATCCATCCCTCTGCTAGATTGTGAGAGACATTATATGAGAAAGCTGGAGTATTCAGCAAGAATCCAAACATGCATAATATTTAATAATATTCATTTTGTCAAGCTTGTATTAACAAACATGCAAAAAAATGTAATTTTGTGCTCGTTTGTTTTTTTATAGATTTTTTTTTCTGGTAAAGTTTCGGTATTCACAAGACAACAAAAGGATATGTTTTAAGTTGAAGTAATTTTACTTGGTACACTCTGTCTAGATGCAACTTTGTGTCTTAATATATCATGCTTATTTGGTTTTTTTGTTTGTCATAATGGTATTGTTCTGTTTTGTTTTTTGCAAATGTCGGACAATGTCCCCTGAGAGCAGTTGTCCAGTCCTCATGTGGTGCCTCCAAAGAGCTGGACCACAAAGTTACACTTCTGTTGCATTTCAAACAGGATAAAGAATGCTATATGACATTCAATTTGTTATTTGGATTTTAATATTACTAAAATGCTCACTCCAGTAACTTAAAGCACTTTATTATGTCATATTTACCGCACACCACACCACATGAAAGTTAAGTTATTCCTTTGATGCTCGGCCAAACCATCAACTCATTTTCTTTGGCCTTTTTCCAAGCACACATCAGGAGTCTTTAGATCACGCTCAGCTAACACGCCTTAAAAAAAATAAATAAATAAATAATATTTAGCTGAAGCGTGACAGTCACACACACACATCAAGTGACGTGAGCCAAATTATTGATGATGCCCATCAATAACTTTTCCAAACAGTTATCTCCTCCAGAACCTGGTCTGTCTTCTGTAAAATGTGGGCCATGTGTTTCAGAACACTCTTCGTTTAAGTCCCTGGGCGATTTTTGGTCCTGTGCCTAAGTACTTCTTAAATTCAGATCCATTTACAATGCTGTAGACCCTGAACATTTGTTTTCTCTTAAAGGTCCAGGCTGAATTTGAACTATATCATTAAAAAAGAACCCTGCTGGCTCTGTTATAGCATATGTCTATGTGTTGAAAACATTGTTTGGTTGAATGATGAAAACTTTAAGATATTGCTAGCACTTGCTCAATTTTTTTTAAGAGTTCGACAATGTTGAAAGGTTTTTGTGCAAATGGGCCAAAAGAAGGTTTTTGGATTACGTGAAGCAGGATGTGTGATGGATTGGTGTGACCAGAGGTGTTAGGGTGAGGTGGAGGCAGAGGATGTGCTTGAAAGGAGCAACTAAAAGATGAATGTGTCAATATTTTAGACCTTTTAAGTTATGGACAACTAAAAATAAGTACCACGAACATTTGAACTTAAGTTAAATGTGATTCCTAATCCATCAGGTTTGATATGATGTCAGCCCACCTTTTTATTAATAACAGCTTTAACTCTTATAGGAAAGCTTTTCACAAAGTGTAATAGTGTGTTTATTGGACTTTTTCACCATTCTTTCAGAAGCACAATTCCTAAATTGTTCTTGTAGCTGAGATAGAATGCTTATCTGTGCATACCAGTCAGGAATTTCCACACCAACATGGCTCATCCATGTCTTTATGGAAACTTGCCCTGAAGCTATGCATTGTTCTTGAGCAAATCTGAAGAGCAAATTCAATTTCCAAATGTGACAAAAGGAAGCTTCAGTCAAATCAAACAATTTCCAGCCCCAGCAGTTCTAAAATCTGTTCTTAAAACTGCAAAAATATTTGAACAGCATTAGTGAATAATTTTGCTCTATTTTCAAGATGCTCACCATTTGCTACGGTACAAGCACTCTTTGACTATAAAGAAACATTGCATTGAACAATTTTTGAAATCCAATCTGTTCATACATCTTAAGAACAAGAGGCTGATTTTCCACTCTCTATTAAATCCAACAGAGGTTTTCTTAATTTGCAAAGGAGTTAGGCAAAAACTTCAGTCCGTGATACATGGAAGATTGTTTTTAACACCAAATGGAAACAACTCTAACACCAGAGATTTACTAAATGACAATTTCTCAGGTAAAAATCTTAGAAATCAGGTAAAAATCTTAAAAATCTTAGAAAAATCTTTTATTCCTGTCAATAAAAGTCAAACAGATATTTGTGGTATTTTCACAGATTCTGTTCAAGTTGTCCAAAGGAAGAAGGCTTCCAGTGGTTTATTTTCTGGCTTACCATTGTGTAACCTCAGATGTCACATCATATATTTGTTTAGTTGTAAAATTTGTACCAAACTTTGAGTCCCTGTTTATATCCAGGGGTTCCCTTGACAGACCCCTCCCTGACAACACACCCAGGAAAGACGACGTGGGAGCCGAGGAGGGCTCCCTTCCTGACAAATCCATGACTCCCTCCAATTGCTATGCAGGGTGACATCTGTAAACTATAACAACCCCTAAAACCCTCTGAAAACACAACACGAAGAACAGGGCCTTGGCCTTTATCAGCTCTTGTAATAACGCCAGGGGGTAAGCATCTTCATAGAGAGGAGCAGTGGGTGGAATGAGAATGCAAGCTTGTCTTTAGCCATTTGAAATAATTAGATGTCATTATTTTGTTAAACATTTATACTGCATCTCTGTGCAGTAATTATGAGACGCTGAGCATCGTCATCACGGTGAGCGATTCAGTATGTTGGTCCGGTATAATCAAATTACACAACCTCACTCAGGATGTTCTTCATCAAAATGATTTAACTATGCTCTTTTGCTGAGCCCCACTTAACTTTGACAAATACAGGCTATTATTACTCTCAGCTGCTGATACGATCTATTTGAATAGGCTAGGAGGAAATGCTCTCTTACTGTGTAATGGTATGGCCTCTTAAACTCCACCGCTCTCCTCGAAAATTGTTCCAATCATGACTGGCTCCTTCAAGGATCAACTCCATCAAATGCCAAACTAGCCTGAGGACTTTAATGCTTTATAGCCACAGCATTGAATAGCAAGACCAGTTGAACCCAATTAAAGGTTTACTGATAAAATCCACAGAGTCTTGTTTTGTCTGATATATAATGTTGGTCTTGATGTGCAACCAATATTTTAATCTGCAGGAATTTTGCAATTGACATCGTCTTAGTTTAGTTTAAGATCAGAAGCTGGGACTTGCTGGAGAAAAAGCATCTGAACTGCACATAGACATCTACATCTACTATGTGAATCAAAACTACACATACATATTATATTATGGACATTATTCCAAGTGTTTATTTCAGTTATTCTTTGGTCACTTTTTACGCAGAGAATAAAAATGCAAAATTTAACTTTTCAAAAAAAAAAAAGTTGATACTACATACGACCAAAAATTATTTCTAATGCAGAAATCTGGATCAAGGATTTCAATGTACTAAACAGTGCATGCTCTAAATACTTGGGATGCATAAATTACTGCATTAGTGCAGTGTGGCACGGAGACAATCAGCCCATGGCTCTGCTATTTCAGAAGCAGGTTGCCTAGGTTGCTTTTCAGCTAAAATTTATGTCTCATGAATTTTCCCTAGGATTTGATATTATAATATATCAAAAGGAGTGTGATAATGCACTACCACTATACTATTTACAGATAAAATATCTTCATACTAACCAACATTCACCCATTTTCAAGTCACAACAAGACAAGGTAACTTTGGTTTTGTTTGTTTTTTTTTGTTTGTTTGATATTACTTTGTCAGCAACAGAAAAGTGGATAAGAAAACTTGCTATAAATTAACCTTTTTTGTCAGAAATTATGTCCTATCTTCTGGTCTGGAATTTTATGACTGACTTGCTGTTCTAAATAGCTGCACTGCACTATAAGTACCTTGTTAAGCTGTTGTCTACATTTAACACAAGATGAAAAAGAATAATGAAAGAGTGTAATGTGACCTGTTAATATTGCAAAAAGGACTTAACGTGTGCAAGGTGACTGCAACATGAAGACACATGAAAGTTATCCAGGTCAGAAAGATGGTAATATTTAATCTGACTAAACGGATAAGGTTTAGATATTTGACCTAGAGAGCAAGCTGACTAAACGGCTTATCTGTGTGAAGTCAGATGAGGATCGGTGTCTGAAATGCCAGCATGCTCCACCAGAAGCCCCTGGTGAATTCTGATGCAACTTTACCTCAGTGGCCGACTTTCAGACAGCTGAGGAGCAGCTCCGCGCCTCGGCTTCCTCTCTCATTTCCTCCTCTGTTGCCATTTCGCTGAACACATTTAATTGTAGTGCACTTTTCTCCTTCTCTAGTGAACAAGGAATGCCCTGCAGAGTCATAGGCACTGAACCCTAATTGGTCTAATGATGGAGTGTATCTAAATGACCTACCTCCATCCAGGAGGGGTGCTGTGTTTATGTCTGCTGCCTTGGGTAAACTTCGCCCTGTCCTGTCGATTATTGGGGCTCTTGTTTGTGGTAGAATGCTGATGTTTATCGCTGTGGCCAACTGACCCAACTGATTGCAGACAGTAAAACAGATTACTGCCTCTTTAATGATTGTATTTATGTAACCTCTCCTTATCAGACAAATGAAGTGTTTTCTCAAGAAGGTGCATGTGGAAATGTTTGAACCAGCCATCCAGCATTGGTAAACATAAAAATACAGTATGCTATTTTGTGTGTAGTTTTTCTGTTACTGTATTGTCACATTGGAAGTGTAAAATGCTCATTTTAACTTCCAAATAATTTGGAAGTTAAAATTCTGAATTTTAACTTAATTTTATTATTAATACAATTAATAATTTTATTAAAAAATTATTATAAGTTACCATCCACATATAGGACTTCTAAAAGAAATTGTTTGTTCTGGATTATTTTTCAGGGTAAAACTAAAATATATTGAAGCTTGATGTTGTCATGTGACAAATAAAAAAAGCAACAAATAGCTGCTAAGTGTGCAACACCTAAATGAAATGGATATCATATAAGTATAAAGTTAATGAAGTATTGGTGACTGTGGAAAAAAAAAAAAAAAGAAGAAAAAATTCTACAAGTTTCTAGAATTGTCCAAGAGCTTTGCTGCTGGGCTGTGTATTTCTCCAATATTTCAGTTTGTTGCACCATGTTCAGTGATGTTGATTAAACTCAAGATCTCAGGAGTTATGACTGCTGTAAGGTCAGTAACTGCCAAAAATGTAAAAATTATATTTATACCCATATAAACAGGAATAAAACAGCCATATAGTTTTGTGGCTAGAGGCAAATTAATTAAAAAACAAGTTTTTAACACTTGGCAAGACTGAATGTTTACTTAATATGTATGCTTTTATGCTCTGCGCCTTTTCCCAAGTGAGATTAAATCAGATTTATTCAAGTGGAAGCCAAATCACAAAGAAGAACCAAAGGCCAAGATTTTCTTTTTTGAAAGATAGACAACACAGAAATAATGTTTATCTTTTTCAAACAGTAAGCGTACATTTGATGACATGTTATTGTTATGCTTCACAGTGAGTTGAGCAGGAAAAATAGAGAAAGGGAAAAAAGTGTCAACAAGATTTTTGGTTCCCATCAAACAGAAGTTCTGCTTCTGCGCTGCTCCCTGAATACAAACCCAAATAACACTTCCGACCCCAACGAGAATGAAAACAAAAGTGGGGGAGTTAGTCGCAGGGTGGATCCCTGATGGCCGTCTCAGGAAACAGCCACCGCCACTCCCTCATAACTAACTGCTGTGTGGATTTACCAATAAGAAGGGGCAATTGCACTGACAGATGGGGTATGGTGGCCCGCATTAGAAGACCCCCGTTTGACTGAGGACTCACATCCTCCTGCAGTGCCTGCCAGTGACCTGGGGTGACCCTTGGCCACCCCTGCTCTCCACAGGATCCGTGAGAACAAGCTTGGTCTCCATGAGTCCCACTGTCGACATCAGCCGAGGGAAATACTTCGGAGCAGAGCTCGGTCTTTGCAAACTTAAGAGGAGATGGTGAGGCCCTTTGTTTAAATTATTCTCAGACCTGGGGACCGTTTTGCTCCCAAGCTCCTACGTTAGAAAGACAAAGATAACATACAGAGCCTGGCGTCCTGCTTCCTGCTCCGCATCCTGTCTATTTTATGAGACTGAAGTGTCTGCCTTCATCTATACAGACTCAGTGAAATAATAAACTTTGTTTGAATAAAGGAAGAGGATTCTGCTTTGTAATCCAACAGAAAGCATAATTTGTAAGTCATTCTGATACAGAGAAGAGGGAAAGAAGAATAGAAGACAGCTGACTTGCTGTGACTAAAGGAGATGCTAAAAGAGAGAAGAGGAGAGCTAGCAGACATATTAATGAAGAAAGGAGAAAGTAGTTAAACAGAAAAATAGAAGTTGTGGAAAAGAAGATATAGAATGAGGAAAAAATACTTGGGGTATGAACAAACTGTAAAGAAGGATAAAGAACAGAGGAATGCAGAGATGAAAATACTAAAGGGGGGTGTTATGTAATTTTTTTTAGCTTTATATCATCCTATGATGTTATTCCACCATAAAAAAAACCCTGGAACCTCCTGTGGCAGTTATTCGGTGGTGTCTAAACACCGCCGAATAATGCGAGTTCTCAGTCAAAGGGGGGTCTTTTATGAATACCGAATGTTCATAAAAAGCGTCGCCTATTTTACCCAAAGCTCCTCCTTGGAGCATCAGCCTCCAACTGAGCTTCCACCTCAGTGAGCACCATTCATTCCTCCTCCACACAGCTACACCAGCAGTAATTAGCAAACACCTGGTGAAACTGTGTGTATACTGAGCTTATTAACAAGCTACTACACTTCAAAGAACACTTGAAAACGGTTTCATGGAGGAGCATTGATGTGACAACATTCTGAAAGAGGAGTGTCGTAAGGAGTAGGAGCTTCTTAAAGAGACAGAAGCCAATTTCAAGGAGTTAAATTGCAAATTCAAATTTCTTTCAAGTTATGTTTGATGTTTATACAGCATTTTCTTTTATTAACAAATGAAGGTAATATACTTGCTTGATTGTGCTATAAAATAATTTTATGTGTCTGGAAAGGCATAATATCCCCTTCAAAGGAAAGATGATTCAAACGAAAAGCTGCAATGGAAACCAGGAGTAATCACCACTCTAGGTTTGCAAAGTAAATCCCTTGCAAGATTCACAAGGCACGGACTGCAGCCAGGGTCAGAGCTTCCAGAACTACACACAGACTTATTCAGGACTACTGCCTCATTCCTTGGGTTAAGCCACTTCTGAACCAGAAGCAACAGGATGTGCTTCAGCTGGGACAAAAAGGAAAAGGACATGACTGTTGATTGCTTGTTCAGATGACTTCATCTGACTTTAGAAGTCAAAGTTCCAGAATCTAAAGGTAGTGGTAAACCACAAGGAATCATTCTAATTATCAAGACAAAGTTGAATGAAACTAGAGGCAACAATGCAGGGGAACTGATGGACTTTATTAAAGCAACCTAGCCTGTATTTGAACTACTGAAAAGAAACTTCAGAGTATTATAATGTTCTGTTGGAAATATATTTATGAAAAACTATCTCCCAGTGCATTTCCAAATATCATGTTTGGATGTGGTTAAACCAATAAATAAGAGGGGGGGGAAAGTAAATCTGAGTCAAACAAAGACATCCTAAAATGAGCCAAGCTGATGGACATGGGCAAGAATAGAAAAAAATAAAAGAACAACACTATAGCACAAATACAGAATTAGTTGAGAAACCGACAAAACAATGTTTAAGAATAAAGTTTTGTGTTACCTTTTATTAGTTACAAATTATGTTCCCTCCCTTCAGATCCAGGCCTGTCACAGGTCAATAAGTCCTGAAGTGCAGGTTTGTTTCAGAACCTACAGCGTCTGCAGGAAAAAGGTGATTGAAACCATGTGAGATGAAGCAAACTCTGGATTCAGCTTTCCATATGACCTAAACCGTGAAACCTTAGTGGACGCAAATCTGCTGAGAATGAAGAGGTCCCAGTGTCATAAATAGAGACAGAAACTGAAAAGGAAAAAAAAAAAAAAACACTTCTGCTGGAATAAATTTACTTGTGTCAAAGTTTAAAGCAGGTGCCAATGTGCAAGGAGATGATTACAGAAATATGTGATCAAACTAACAATAGTGGGATCAGAGATGAATTATTCATAATTCTGTTACTACAACACACTTCTCCCATGGCAACTTTGTCGTAAGAGCCAAACATTACAGACACATGTCATGTGCTGCGTTTCCCTCAAAAGTCCAGAGGAACCAGTGATGTTTGAGGTGGACCATGAGGAACGTGAAGAGCAGGTTTCCATGAGATTGCCAACGAACTGTGACAGCACAATATTTCACTAAGCTCCCTGTCATCATTACCTTAGCAGGAGAATCCATCCTGGAGGTTTATGTGTCATTACACATTGTGTGTAGGGGTGTGCACACGTGTGGGATACAGAAATTCACTGAGGTCTAGAATCTCTCACATTCTGTCCCTGCTTGCAAACACATACACGCTGCCCAAACTCCTTTGTTTGTTTGTTTTGGGTGTAACTGAAACCATGGTGCCGAGCCACATCTCCCTGTAGTTTCAAATGGCAGACTAGCATACCAAGCCTGGACGGCTGCCTCGCTGTATCTCCCTTGTGTTTTTGCTTTTCTCTCTGTTCTTATTGTCTGATTCTCTTTTTTTTCTCCTCCCCTACTCTTTCACTCCCTTCCAACTCCTCACACCCACATGTACAAATGCATACACATTGACAGCTGACAGCTACTCTGCAGCTGGATCTGCAGCTCTACTAATCACACTCGGTCTCTGCTCTTGCTGAACTCATCTGTTCCAGTGGTGTGGCCAAACTCTAATCTCCATCACCACTGCTGCCACCTTCCTTCCTGACATGTGTCATATATAAGAAACGCCCTGTCATTGATACCAACCAGCGAAGCAGAACAAAAATAATAATCATTTAAAGGGGTAGTTAAGAATTGTATGAAGTGAGGCTATAAGCAATTAAGACCTTATCTGTTGAAGATGACTCTCTAAATGTCATTATTTCAATTAATTGGTTAAGAAGGTTAAATTCAAGTTTGGTCACCATCAGATAACAACCTACGTCTCAAAAACGTTGAAGTAGTCAGTGTAAGCTTTTTGCTATCAGAGTAACTGCCTGATTTTGAAGTGGTGCAAAATATAAAACTTACAGTTGCTTATTCATTTTTACTTTACATTGCTTTTCTACTTGGTTACTTTAACTGGAAATGTCCTGCATGTTGCAGTGGTAGGGATGATCTCATCTTTAGAAAAGCTCTAAATACTTGGTTAAGCATGCAGTCATGGCATCATGAGGTCCACAAAGACCAGCACTGTCTCTAGCCTTACAAATCGTTGCAGAGTTTCTAATGTCTTGGTCATTATCTCCTTCTGTTCCTATCCTCTGTCCGTCACCACATCCGCTGCAGCAAGCACATCTGGTCCAGTACTTCCGCCACCCTTCATTGCACCATTGAAGAAAACTGCAAGACTGCTGACTAGAAAAGTACCCAAGCACCTCAGTATAACCCCAGACAAAAGGTTTGGCTCACCTCTTGTGACATTCCTCTAAAATCCATCTCCAAGAAACTCTCTCTCAGGTTCACTGCCTCATATGAAATAGAATCCATCATCAGTTATCCTGCCTTTTCTGTATATATTCTATACCTGTATAAACTGGTCTACTACGCTGAAACCAGAACAGCTCATACAGACCTTATTAGTGGTCTGATCTTCATGTAGCGAATCAGCTCAGGCATCAATTTGGGCACATTTATAGTGATCAGACTTTAGTAAACAAAATGCCACACAACCCTCCCTTGACACAAGGAAACTGAAGACTGTATGTTTCTTAAAACATAATGTTTTAAGAAGAGCATGTGAATATTCCCTGCGATTTCACTACATAAAAAAATAACCATACAGTTTTTCTTTGGATCATCAGAACACTGTAAGCTTTACATGTCATCAACTAGTAATCTTTTTAAAGTAAAACTTTAACAAAGCAAACCACTTGCAGGTTTTATAAAGAGTAAAACATGTTTTATGTGCTGTACAGAGTATAATCAGTCCTCTATTCCCCTGGGACATTATACTGTAATGGCTTCTATGGAGGTCAATGAGTTCCCCTTCAGTCTTGGCATCAGCATATATAACATAAGTGTGTCTCCATTTTTGTGTGTGTGTGCATTTGTGGATTTTTTTTTTCCATGTGTGCCCACGGAAGGTGGAGCCTCTCTGAGTTGAAAAAGGAAGTCAGAGCAAACTAGTTGCTAAAAAGAAAAAAAAAAAGTCTCTCTATCAGAGGGGGAAAAAAACGAGCGTGATTGGAAGTCAGCAATTACCATGTTGGAGATAACAACATGTGAATGATAAGAGCGCCACGATTTGGCCCAAAAGGCAGATCCCTTGTGGTCTTCTGTAACTGCTGTTCCACACGTACAGCACACGCAAGATGACAAAAATAGATAGCGGTTCACTACATTTTTTTTACTCTGCGATATCATGCTCCATTAACATATTTCTGGAGTAGGATGTCTTCAGTTAGCTAACATTAACTGGATTTTTTAAACCAAAGGAAATTCTTCTGTTTGGCTGTGTCAGTAGTTAACTTTGTAGTATCCAAGATAATTTTATGTGCTATTGATTATTTACCAAAATATTTGAGCACATATGGAGAAGGTAGTAACACAGACCTAAAACATCCGTCTGTCCGCCCGTCCGTCAGTACGTCCGTCCATCCATCTTTGTACAGTTGTCCAATTCTGCCTTAAGATCTCCTTCCAGTGGAAATTTCCAGGAGAATCTCCAAAAGGAAACATTCTAGATGCTTCCTAATCAGAAGCTTAAACCACCTCAGCAAGAATGCAGAGGAGCAACAACTCTAATCTGAGATGATGACAGACATTAAACCACATGGTTTATCTCAGAGAGTCATGCTATTTTTCTTGCTAATCTTAAATTTAAATATAAGTGTAATTAGGCAACTCTGTTTAAGAAAAGCCAGTCAACTATGAAATCACATTTTATTCTTTTTTTAAGTGCCTCTTCAATACTGTTCTTCAGTCATTGTGTCTCATTGTCCAGTTGTTGCGGCTATTTAACTTATTGAACAATTATAGTTAGTATTGAATAGATTCCAAGTTGACTTTTCTAAATATTTAGACCCATGTTGAGTAATTTTCAATAAAAATATTTTTGTTAACAAACACATGAACTGTTGTCCATTGCCAGCACACTGTGTGTGTGTGAGTGTGTGTGTGAGTTACCAGGGACTTCATTTCTGAGTATTTGTGTGTGTGGTTTAGTTTGAATCTGTGTCACAAATCAGAGCTGAGTTTCAGTTGGCTTCCTGCCTCTGTTTTCTGCCAGAATGTCTGCACATGCTCTTCATTTTCTGCTCCTCTTCAGCATCCTTTTATTTTTGTTTCGTTTTTTTCTCGTCGACTTGAATATCAGGCCTTCCATCAAAGATGTAAGGATGCTTCCAAACTGCATATACGGTTTCATACTCATCATGCTCATTATGAACATGCATGTCAACATGAACAGGGAACAGACATTCATACTCATTATAGATCTTCTCTAATCCACACATGGTTAAAATTAAGATTAAAAAAATATACATACATTCACCTAAATATTTTAATAGGTGGTGCTTAAAGTACTACAACATTATTTATCCAGACAAGACCAATTAAATACTGGTCTGTGTTCAGAATTTTCTGCAGCATGTAATTTCTTTTTGCCAGCATTATAAAGGACAGAGAGAATATTCGAACTGGCCCGAGAAATGAACTGTGATTATGGTCATAGATTCACATAGGACTGTGTGGCCTGTGTCAGCCGATGCAACCACAGCTGAAATGTCAAAATAATTTTTCTTCTGATTTTGATAGAAAGGTGACAGGGTAGCTGCAGAGCGGTCAAGAACCATCAGGACTGGCCGACTGAAAAGAGAAAAAAGATCTTACAAATCATGTTACATTATCTTCATAATCAGCCATGTGCATATTGCTTACCTGGGGAAGATATTGCACTACGATACACCGTAGGAAAATTTATAATTTTCTTTTTTTCTCTTCCTATTTTAATTTGAGTTTGTTTTTAATGCTGCCCCTTAAACTTTGCATTATGGCCAACAAGCTGGAAAAGGACAATTTGATAGGAAAACACATGACAGCTGCATTTTTCTTCAAGCAACAACATGTTTCCAAACACTGTAAATCAAACAGGATTTAGACAGGAGTTGAATGTTTTAATTTGATTCTTGAATCAGCTGAGTTATAGACTGTCTATTTTTCACAAAGGGCAAAAGTCCTAACCTGGAATCTGTGTAAATAATCAGGGAAAACTAGGATTACTCGAGCATATAAAGTATCAGTAACGGATGTGAGCGCCGTGTGTTCCTTGGGAAGCTGTGTTGTTACGATCTGAGTCTAAAATGTAAAGAACTGGTTTACACTCAGCAGCTGTAGCAGAACGACAAAGCAGATGAACACCTGTTCATATTTTTCTATTCACCAGCTGAGATTTTTTCATCGAACACAACCGGCAATAAAGCACTTCATAGCCTCACAAAATTATGATGCACGTCAAGCTGACATCTGAGTATCTGAAGCAGGATTGGACCATAATGTCTTTACCGTCAGCAGGGCCTGTTACTGTGATCAGACGTTTCTCCTGCCATTCCTGGTTGAGAAACCCTTCATTGCGATAGATCTATATACAGTCAGATTCAAACAAGATTGTTTTCTTTTACAGTCAGATGTGATGAGGAGATCCATCAGCATTGCAATACATTTACAAATGCAATGTCTGTAGATGATTAGTTATTTTCCCCATCTTCTTCATCTCTCCATGCAGAAATGACTTATGTGAGAAAAACAGGGGCGATCAGAAGCTCAGATCCTTCCACAACACTGTGAAAGCAAACACATCATTATCCCAAAGTAATTTTTATGAGAGGACTGTGTCAGAGAACAAACATCAATAAGTACGGCCTGAGAGCGCTGAGTTTCCACAAAGAAGCAAATCCCATGTCCTCAACAGTTTTCCTTGGAATTACATTGATGAGCTTTATCAAAACAGCCTGTAGAAATCTTGAGTCGTATTTAATTTTTTCAAGTTTCCAAGAAGTCAAACTTCCTTGCAATACTTTTTTAATGCTTTTAATCAGAACTTCTCCAGGATTTCTGAAAGTCCTTGTGACTTTGAATGCTTTTCAGTACCTGACCATTTCTACAAGGGTGTGCCTTTATTAGCAACTTAACTCTGACCTATAAATCCTTCAGGTATGCAAAGTCTACTAAATCTCAGTCAATGAATCAATGTTGTGTTGAAACATCACAGAAAGATTTTTAAATAAATGCTTGGAGAGATTGTTACACCCCACAAGAATTAAGATGTTCTTATTGTCATCTGCAGAATTAATCGTCTCACTGCAAAGACAGTGGTATGGTACCCAATGTTCCTTCTTACAGCTTCCATCAAAATCAACATAAAAAAATAAAGCAAAACATCTGGAAGCTATGATAAGAGGAACTATTAATACAGATACAGACAACAAATACATTTGCGACTCTGGTCCACATACACAAGACTGATCCAAAGTGTGGAGTGTAATTGTAGAGTAATTATTGGAAATAATGCAATAGCACTTCTTTACTGAAGTCTTAAATACAAACCACAAATGAAAGAAAATTTGATTTTATTGTCACCAAGATGACTCATGAAGAACTGATACAAAACTCTGCAGAAGAATTAAATCCCAATAAACCTCACACTTCATTTTACGTTAGACCAACACAAAATAGTGTACACTAAAGTAGATAAAGGACAGGTTTTAATCTTTTTTTTTTTTTAACAAATATAAATCTGAAAAGTGTAACCTACATTTGTATTCAACAGCCTTGAGTCAAAAATTGCTGCAATAACTCCTGTAGTAAGTCTCGGCCATTTCATTCAGACACATTTATTTTCCCGTTTTTCTTTGCTTTCAGTTGGATAGAATGTAGAGAATCTGTGAATAGCTTCTCTGGTCTCACTTTGACCTTAATTCCTTTGACCTTGGAATTAAGGTCAAAGGAAAAACTTAAGACATGCTATGAAAGTGTTTTGCAAAATATCTGGACATGTGAATAATTTATGTCAATTTTCACCATACTGAATAATTATTAAAGTTATGACCACTGGAGATATGCACCAGTGCCCCAGCAGCCCTGAATGGATGATTGGTTGGATAAATAAACAAAAAAATAACAAGATCAAATGGATTTATTCTGAGATTAATTTACACACAGGTGGATTCTATTTACTAATCAGACTTCTGAAGATAACTGGTTGCACTACATTTTATTATCAAAGTAGGTCGAAGGGACTGAATACACTTCAAACCAAACTTTTTATGTGTGAAAAGAAAATTATAAAATACCCTCCCTCTCTCCACTGCCACCAGGGATTTCTGTGTCCCTATTAAATTTTTGTCTCTTGTTCATTTTTACTTGGCAACAGTAGGAGACAACAACATCTACACACATCCACATAAAAATATCCCACTCTAAAAAAATGAAGGTGATATATGGGACAACTAATCACCCATTGGACCTTTTTATTTCTAAAAGACTCATTATATCTAAAATTGCAGTGCTTGACGTAGCATTTTCAGATCACTTTTGTATTTTTTGGGACAGTTTTCTCCCTGCTCAAAAAGACAACTATACACAAGTAATTTCAAAAAGATGCATTACAGAAATTACTGCTAATCAATTTATTCAGGCTTTTCCTTCAACTGCTATACACTCCTGTACTTCTCTGGGTGATCTAATAGACAACTTCATTTTTAAAATTGAGAAGGTTATTGACACCATTGCTCCTGTTACTGCAAAAGTAATCTCTGGGAAATGTAAACCACCTTGGAGAAATTTTGAGTCAGTTAGAAAAGGGAAAAAAGAGTGGTGGAAAGCAGAACGGCGTAAAACTAAACTACAAACCCATTTAGATATCTTCAAAGACAAACTCAAAATTTTTTATTTTGAACTGAGAAATGCAAGAGTTTTTTTTTTTTCAAATGTCATTTCGACCTCTATCAACAACTCTCGTGCTCTGTTCTCGATTGTTGACAGATTCTCCGGAATGCTGCTGCAAGAGTCCTAACTAAAACAAAAAGAGATCAGCATATTAGTCCAGTTCTAAGATCCCTGCACTGGCTGCCTGTTGCTCAAAGAATAGAATTTAAAATCTCCTTAATAGTTTACAAAGCACTTCATAATAGAAACCCTGACTACATTTCTGATCTTCTTCAACCATATATACCACTCAGACCTTTAAGATCATCAGAATCAAACCTACTAACTATTCTGAAAGTCAGAACTAAACATGATGAAGCAGCTTTTAGTTTTTATGCTCCAACACTCTGGAATAAGCTTCCTGCTCATTGTAAGACTGCCCCTACCTTGAGTTTATTTAAAACAAGGTTAAAAATCTTCTTTTTTGAAGTTGCCTATTCTTAAATGTTTTAATTATACTCATTCACTATATTTAAAATTTTAATATTTCCTTTGTCTATTTTTAATCTGCTTGATTTAATTACTATCTGCTGATATATTACTATCTTTTTGTTGTATGCTGTTTTTAACTTTCTTGTACAAACACTTTGAATTGTCTTTGGCTGAAAGGTGCTATATAAATAAAGTTACCTTGCCTTAATATATACAATTGCATATATTATTAATATATTAATGCAATCACAGCAAATTAGTTGGTTTGGCATAACATTCCTATGGCGCCGTCATGTTTACTCTGCACGCAAGTACGGCAAAGAAGGTAACGACAGGAAACTACAAAGAAGGTCAGAACTAAGCCAGACTCAACATAAATGCCTTCCTGGTAAGTATTTCTGAACCTGGAACCCTTTCTCTGTTTATTCGACCTGAGTTTTATATTATGCATGAGCTGTCACAGAAACTCTTAACAAAGCAAGTTGAGGCCTCAGAAAATGAGTTACAGAAAATGAGTTTCAGATCTGTATCAAGTCCCGGTCTGAACTGGATGTAGTTGTTTTGTTTCAGTGAGTCAATTTAAGGCCAGGAGTTGGACACGTTTCATTGAGGATTGCTCTGCCAGAAACGGTTATTTGAATTCAGTGATGTGGAGAAGACTGATTTGACCGTCATTTGTGATCCACTGTGGAAAGGACATCCTGTTTGCTTTGTGTGTGCACATTTCATATCATGTTCACTGTGTTTGAGTCAGTTTTGTATCCCTGCTGCAGGGAAAATGACACAGTGGACTCTGGGGTAGAAAACGGCAATGCTTCACTAAATAAGATGTGCTTTCAGGCTTCAACTGAGCGCCGTCCAACTCCTGATACACGAGCGCTAAAGGCCGTCACACACGTGCAGGCACACCAGTGACTTCTGTTTATTGAATTGGATGTTAAATCGTCCTCCAGCGACAGACGCTGAGCTTCAAGAGCGCTGAAACAGACTGTGCCTCGTGTGAAAGGTTTCCAAACACAGCGTGTCCAAGTTCACTCCGGAGTAGGCCCTATGAGAACCTGACCAGGTCACATCATGCTCGTTTTACCACATCATTGTCCAAAACCTACAACAATCCATCTGCGAGACTTGTGATGAGGAAAGAGTTTCAGGTCCGCTCTATGAAGTTTAATGGAAATAACTTTTCCCAAAGGAAGCATGTTTTCACGTATACTGCGGACCATTGTGGACATTTTCATACCCCTTGGACATTTTGTCACATCATAACCACAAACTTTATTGGTAGTTGTTTTTGTGATAAACCAAAGCAAAACAGCACAAAATAGTGAAGAGAATGAAAAAGTTTAAATAATTTGCACATTTTTTTTGCATTCATTTCCCCTGAGTCAAAACTTTGTAGAGAAAATTTTCAGTGCAGATTGATGGATACAATCGATGAACATACAATTTTTAATCTTGCAACACAATTCTCACTTGAATTGTGTTCTGAACTTTAAGTGGATCATTCTAACATATGAATATGCTTTATCCAAACCCTGTCATTCTAGCATTGGCTGCATGCTCAGGGTTGTTGACTTGGTACTAACCACACCTCCACAAGTCTGACATCTTTTGAAGAATGTAACAGTTTTTATATATATAGCTGTCCTAAATTTGGCTTCATCAATCTTTCCATTTACTCTGACCAGATACCTGAGAATGAGGCTCTCCACAGCATGATGCTTGGTGTGTTCAGGATAATGTGCAGTGTTTTTTTCTGCCACACATAACATTTAGCATGTAGGCCAAAGAGTTTGGAAACTAGGATTTCTTTTAGCTTTCTTTCAACACTTTTTTTCTTACCACGCTTTCACAAAGACTGTTTCTGTGGAGTGTTGACCGAACAGTTGGCCTGTCAACAGATTTTATGGATCTGAAGGTAAAGTTGCAATGTTCTCTCTTTTTTCCAGTCTGTCAGTTTTGATGGTTGGCCTTGTCTTCGTAGGTTTTCAGTTGTGTGTGTGTCAGTGTGTTACAAGTTTGAGATATTGTTTTATAACCTTATCCTTCTTTGAACTTTATCCCTGTCATGTCTGCTTTGGCCTTTATGATGCTGTTTGTTGACTAGAGATCTATGAAAAACCATCTAAGACAGGGGTGTCAAACTCCAGTCCTCGAGGGCCGCTGTCCTGCAACTTTTAGATGCGCCCCTGCTGCACCACACCTGAATGGAATAATTAGGTCATTAAGGCTCTGGAGAACTGATCTACACAAGGAGGAGGTAATTAAGCCATTTCATTCCAGTGGTTTTGTACCTGTGGCACATCTAAAAACTGCAGGACAGCGGCCCTTGAGGACTGGAGTTTGACATCCCTGATCTAAGACCTTCACAAGACACTTGTATTTATGCTGAGATTAAATTACACACAGGTTGGCCACAGTTACTCATTAAGTGGTCTAAAACATTTTCAAAGTTTTAGAATAAACTTCTAAAATGGTAGAAGTTTATTCTGTTTAGTTGTAGCACAGACAATATGGATTTGTGTTTGTAAAACATCTAGAAAAGCATGTATTAGTTTCTTTCCTTAGCCCATTTATGCTTTGTTTTGGTCTGTCACCAAAGTTTTCTATATATCTCATGAAATTCTGTGATCGTAATGTGAAAAGGTTTAGGGGTTGTAAATGTGTTTTGCAAGGCACAATAAGAACATTTACAGTGTCTGTGAAAATACTAAATCCCGGTCACACAGCTCACTCCTGTGGACAAACAAAGTATAACTCGTGAAGTCGTGGCTCCATAGATAGTTACAAAAACCCCCAACTGCTGTCCATCTTCAAAACAAACTTTCAAAACATTTTGACAGCGATCAAACAAAATCAAATCTGCCATTCATCTTTATAATTCAGGATAGCCTAACAATAGAGGAGACACATTTGTTGGAAATAAACCTCCACAAATGTTTCACAACGTGACCTTTTCACTCAGCAGGAGCTCGTTGTCAGACAGTATAAACAAATGTGACGTAACTGCACTGGTGTAAAGTGCATGAGTAACTTGTTGTCTATGAATAATGAGTGGTCATGGTCTCGGTTGGTTTGTGGTCAATTGGAGACAGATGTGAGAGACAGAGAAAGCAGCACATGGGTGGCGTAATCAGGGCCAAACTCTCATGGGAAAACAAGCAGATACAAACAAATATGGGGGTCCTCTCAGAGCATTGGAAGACCTGGTTCTATTTAATTTATGATATTTTTTTGAAAGTAAGAAAATGATTTTTCTAAACAGATCATATACAAACTTAATTAAAAAATGGTTAAGACCATCAATTAAAGTAGAAGTGATAACTCAAGTGTACAAAGTAACACTAAACCTTAATTTATAGTGATCTGCAACATGGTCCAGAGGTACCTGATAACCTATGTGTTCTGGCAAAGCCCTTGCGTATTTTAGAAAAGCACCCTTTAATTTATGAGGGATGAGTGGCTTATGAAGCTACCAGGTTACAAATAACTTCATAATACAACTCAGCCTGAGAAACCTGGCATGTTTCAAAAACTGACATGTAAATTGATAAATATTTTGGAGTTTTCTACAATTTAAGATTACTATTTATGTTCTTAGAAGGTCCTGTGAGGAATTTCATATGCACTTTTTGGAACTCAAATCATTTTCCAGAATTTGCAGGTTGCTTACATTGCATTTACTTGTAGCATTTCAAATCTTACTGGTTACTTTTGCTGAATTATGAGGTGTCTTTTAGCACAGTACCTTTTGGAGCTCCAATAAAACAAACCAGAGTACAGATTAATTATGTATTTTCCAGAGAATAACCTGAAAATGAAAGCTACAGTTCTGTATATATTCCAGAAAGTAATCTGTCAGTACTCAGGAAGTAACTTATTGGTTCTTGAAAGTATTCTGTGGACAGAGGCAAAGTCCCATTAGGCTTCAGGAAGTAAGCCTTCAGACGTACTTTTTGACTTCCTTGCAAGTCAGCTAAAAAAACTGATAATTTTTTAGCTGACTTGTAGGGTAGGGAAACTACTCTACAAATTTCAGAATGTCAGTTTTGGGTTCTGGGTAGTTAAGCGTGTATGTACAGAAGTAATACTCGAGTTGGAAGAAAAACACTCAAGGATATGAACTGGAGGAAACAAAAAATCACTTTGAAAAAATGTCTTAAAATTTATCACAACACCTGCAAAACAGATGGAGGTGTGATTAAAGGAATGCTAATGACCTGAAATAAACAATATCTGTAAACAACATGCTGTGCTTTTAATACCTCAGGTGTCTCTTATTTGAGAGGCCATGTAGTTTTTAAACATTACCTGTTTGAAATGTTATTTACAGAAAAAGCTTTGAAACTTTGTAACAGCTTTTCTTGACGTGTTCACGATGTTCTTGCTCACTTGTAAAGTACAACTGCTGTGCTGTGTAAATTTCAGCAAGGCTTTATCCATGACAAACAAACCCTCTACAATTTGTACACTAACTTGTTCAGGACCTTCATTGCAAAAGAAAGTTGTAGGCTGTAGGTTATTGGTACTTGTCGCTGTTGCAGCCGTAATACCCACTATCGGACATATCATCTATACTTTGGGGTGTTGGAAAGAAGGCTCCAGTAGATGAGGACACATCTGTTGGGGGAAAAAAAAAAAAAAAAGATTTGGCATAAAATTGAGCCTATATTCCCAGTATGTGTTGCAGACACATTGCTGCTACAGTGACCTATTCTGCTTAAACAAGTAGAAATGTTTGCATTGAGTGAGTGTTAATTTAATCAAAGACTGAAAATACATTGTTGTGCTTTATATTTTGGATTTATTTTGTAAATTGTAACATTTTCTAAGGTTTGAAATATGAGTAATTAAAAATTGTATTTGTTCTGCTAAGTTTAAAGACATCTTTTTGTCTCTGTCGTGAAATGATTCCCGTACGGAGATGCACAGATGACTACTAGTTTCAATCAATGTTATTTTGCAGCATCCAGATGATGGATGGTTTTTCAATATCCACCATAGTGCTCGATCCATTCTGCCAGAAAAAGCCATCAAGATTTTTTTATTTTTTTTAGCAATCCCTTTGCTCTTTTTTACCTAAACTATTTCGAGGTCTCTAAACATGGGGTTAGTATATAAAAAAAAAGTCTTAAATATTTCTGTTGGCACTGATCAGCATGTCAACAGGACTCTGGCAGAGAATCAGTCAGTACAATTCGGATTGGTGATTTGAATCGACAGCTCTTTTAGTGACCTGCAGGATGAGTTCTGGGTTTGCCTGCTCATTCTTTCTTCAGCTCTCTGCAGGGAAAAGAAAGGTTACGCCAAATTTTTTGCTCTGGCCCAGTTTTAAGAAGATTCAGCTCTAGCCTGCAGAAGACCTCCTATCCTCTTTGGACCATCTGACAACCCTCTATCATCTCTTTTCATTTTTTTTCTCTCCCTCATGCTTTCCCCTCCTCGTTCTCCTCTGTCAGATCTGTCTTCGCTGGGGCCTATAAAACCACCTGGCAAGAGAAACTCAAAGCATTGGACATGAGTTGGATCTCCAGAGTCCCACAAACTTTTACAACCATTTTTTACATTTTATTAAACGAGAAAAAAAACAAACTTTAACGAGGTTCACTTTCTTGTACCAAAAGGTCAACTTTTTCTGAATTTTCACCTTCATTGTTACAAAATTATTCAATATAAATTTATCTCATTCTGGGCTTTTCTAAACAATACTTGTTAAATTTATTTTACTAAGAATGTTGAGACCAGATAGGCCCAGTTTCTCTGCTTTTTCTTCCCAACACTCTCGATTATAACCCCAAAAATCATTGAAATAAATATTTTTTTTTTATTTATTACGGTATGTTGAATATCTTGAGGCATGGAACAAACATATGGGTAATGCCGAGGGTAATGCAACGGGTTACGGATACTCTATGTAGTGGAATTTAAACTTGTAAACACGTGAGGGAAAGATGCTTTAAAACATTCTCTTACTGCATCAGAATAATCTCACTTTGAAAAACTAAATAGACATTTCTCAAGCTTCCATTTCCCTACAATATCTCAAGTGTAACAATTTTTGACAACTTTATAGCCTCTGGGAAAAAAAAAAAAAAGTATTTTCCTTGACATACACTTTTCCTTTATTGATCAGCGTTTCAGGGAACTTTTAAATATATTTATTATTATTATTATTATTATTATTATTATTATTATTATTATTATTATTATTATTATTATTATTATTATATTCATGTGAAATATTAATATTGGAGAACATGACATTTAAGTTAAACAAATGTGTGTTGATCTTCATACATACAGAAACAGCAGCCTAAAACTGCTTCTTAGTTAAATATGCCTATACTGACAGTGAAATTATGTATTTAAAAAGTTTAAGACAACTAGAACTGCTATAAACAAGGCTGCACTCTGGGACCCAATTTTATATTACCACCACCTACAGTAAGGGGAGTTATCAGGTGGGAAAAAAAACACACAAAAAAAGTGGACTGTTGAAACCTTCCCCTGAAAATGGCCTTAATTTAATGTCCCAGAAGGATTCAGCCTTGGAAATTAGTCTGCATGTGATCTCTGACACCCATCTAACAATGTCAGAGCTGCATGGTTAAACTGGAGCGTGTAGTTTCAAAACTACATGTCATCACTAGGCGTCAAATATCAAGTCAGCTATGGTCCAAAATACACAAATACCATGTTGCGCTGAGTGAGAGCAAAGAGCTGTTCATCTTGTCTGTTAGTCCCGCCGCAGCCTCTAGATGGCAGTATTGGATAAAAACTTTGGACATACTTATATCCTGAAGTCTACTATAATTTCTGAGATGTATAAGGAGACCTTTTACACGTTTATGCATTAATATTAGATACAATAAACCAGATCTTTTTTTTTTTTGCCATTTCTTGACCCGCTCATCACATACTAATATATTTTGTTAAGACAACAGATGTATGCTATAAACTCTGAGATGAAAATAGACTTCAATAAAAAAAAAAAATGCTGGTAAAATAATTTTGGTTATTACAACAGACTAAAAAAAGAAGTAATAATCAGAAATCTGACAAAAAAAATTCTAATGTAGTTCAACAAAAGTGTAAAAGGCACTATAAAAAAGTCAGAAGATCATTCTTCTTTCAGAATTCTTTCTTTGAATCTTTCAGAATCATACATTTTGTATGGTATACCACTTGCCCCAAATGTGAAATATCTATATAATAAAGCTACTAAATAAAAGGGAAGAATTGCTTTGAGACACAAGTGAAACTTTAACAAATAACCAACTTCAGGTATTTCTTCTGCTATATTGTCTGTTGCTTCTTATAGACATATGTTTTAGTCATCGCTATCCATCATTACGCCATCATTATAATTTTTTGTTTGTTTTACTGCACCAAAATGATTTTACTTATTTACATTTTTAGTTTTAAAAATAAAATGCTAAATATTTAAAATGGAAGTAACATAAAAAAACAGATGTTTAAAAGTTCATTTGTTTTGTTTTGTCACAGTTCAATCACTGGAGATGCTTTATGCAGGAATTAGTTGTTACATATATTTTTTTTTATTTATATTTTTTGGCTGTATTGTTAAAAGTGAACCCAAATTTATAAGGCATGGTTAGAAAATCATGTTGTATCTTTGGTAAATGTTTAATAGAAAATAGATACAAATTTTCACATTACTTTGTTAAATGTGAAAATGGGCTTACTAAACATTCTTTTTCGTTAGATATGGTAAAACCTACTCTGAAATGACAAAAAAGAACCCAGAAAGCAAATTATAAGAAGTATTGTTAGTGGTAAGCATTAACTCAGCAGCATCACATTTCCTTAAGCATGTTTGGTGCTTGTCACTCATTTGTGGTTGCAAAAACAACCGCAGGAGTCCACAGTCGCATTAGATAACAGTAACATACCACCCAAGCTTCATCATCACGTTATACAACTCTCAGAAAGCAGCGTCTGGTTCAGCTCAAGCCAGAGTGAAAGTGATGGGGGACCTTTTTCCTCCTCCATGATGGTGGGGAGAAAGAGCAGAGTAGGCTGTGGTCAGCACTCAACCATGGGAAGAGGTAAAATGTAATATCTTGGAAATGAAGCATGACCATCCAGAGAGGTGAGAACTAAGTTGAACAGCACGTTGGAAGGCATAGTGATGATGTTAGAAACCACAATCTGAGCTCTCCAATCACACCCACGCACGTGCACACAAACAGAATAAGCGGCAGTCATGTAATAAAGCTCAAATCATAATTTATGCACATTTAACATGATCCAGGAAGACTCAATTATATGGAGCTACACTGGTAAAAAATGCTGTGTCCGATTTTATATATATATATATATAATACAATGCCTTGCAGAAGTACTCATTCCTTGAACTTCTGATCCTTTTGAGACGTTACAGCTTCAAACTTAATTTTATTTTGTTGGGATTTTATTAATATCAATACAATTTTAACAAAATATATTTAAATGTGTGCTTATGTATGGCAAAATGGTAAAAATGGTTGGGGATGTATAAGGACATTTCCATATTATAGTAAGGTAATATCTCCACGAAACTGTGACATTAACAAACGTCAAATATTTATGCCTAAGCACAAGTCTATCAGTAGATTCCAACCAAACTACAATTTAAAGATTTTGCACATAGTGCATAAATTGTAGTGAAGTAACAGTTCTTTTTAAATGTAATTATATGTCATATTTTATTTTTCTGATGTGATTATTTTTTATTTTATTTCAATGTATTTTGAGTCCATTGTTCTTTGCTACAGGCCACATAGGGGACAGCGTATTTTAAGGGCTCATAGAAACTATATTGACACTTCATATAACTTGAAGAGCAAGTTATATGAAGAATTCCACTGTATCATGAAGAATCTTTGATAACTCAATGACTAAAGGAACACATGTCTTGTGTCTTCAAATTCAGCCCAAATCATCATCCTTTCATCGCCATACTTTGCCACTGTTAGATGTTTAAGGTGATTTGTTGTGTTTGTGTTTCTTCCAAACATGGAAATGCTGATTATAGCCAAACATCTTAACTTTGAACTTATCAACAAATATTTTTTAGAGAAATCTCTCCATGCTTATTTAGATTTAACAGAGAAGGAAAAAAAATGTGGTGCTGTACTTTCCTTCAAGAGAAAAGCGTTTGTCCACAGGCAACCATCTGAAATAAGCCATTCTTGGAAATTCTTTTTCCATTTCTGCTGTGATAAACATATTCTCTCCTTAAATGTATTTCCATTGTGTTAACACGTTCCAAAATCTTCCATAGTAGCAATCTGCAAAATGTTCCAGTGTTAATGCATTATTAGAAACACACAGATGCTAAAGTCCCTCTTAAAACTTAGAATTTTGCCTTAGGTTTCGAGTATCTAAGGTTGTTTTTAATAAACCTTGAAAAGACCAAGTTCTTTTATTGACTGATTCCTCCAATCCCAGAACTTTGAGTGGGTGTATCAACTTTTTCACAACAATCCAGATATTGTTCAGAACAAAAATGATCACACACACTAGGAATGTTTCCCCAAGGATAGTGTTATAGTTTACGTTATCTCTGCAGCCTGGAACATAAATGAGAGAAAAAAAAAATTGGGGGCAGGGCTTTAAAGCACTTCTTGATGCAATGAGTTTGACTAAATTAAATAAAAGATGCTTAAACAATGTTGAGAAAAGCTTTTAAAGAGCCAGAAATTTGAGATCAGTGCACATTTTGTGCTCCAGCGGCATGTTCTTATTCGCTGAATTTTGATGTGCAATAACCACAGTGGAAATAATAATGCTTATTTAACTGGGACAAGCTAGAAGTTGTGATGGATTGGCAGTGACAGCACCCACTGTATAATGACAACATCTGAGCAGTAAAACTTCAGGGCTTCAGTCAGAGTAATGGAGGAGCTAATGCAGCGTTTGCGGTGCCAAAGCCACAGCAGACGACGGTATGATAAGACACAGAATATCTGTGATGCGAGAAAAATTGCCTCAGACAGCTCCCATTAAAATAAATACCTGAGGTATACATTAACTATTGAAATCCTATCAGGGTTCAGTTTGTGGACAGGCAAACAGCACAAAAAGAAACGATATCATGTGTGGTAAAATATGCAGTGCCAGTACAAGAACAAGACAACTAATGTCTATATTTATATACAGGGCTTTGCAAAAGGATTCAAACCTCTTGAACTTTTCCAAGTTTTTTTTAAGTTACCACAAACTTACATGTATTTTGCTTAGATTTTTTTTGTAATAGAGTAGAAAAGACTGTGGAATGGAATCCTACAGCCATTTGTATTCATCCCATGTTACTCTCATACCCCTAAAGGAAATCCAGTGCAACCAGAGATACAGGGTTTACCTTGTAGCAGGCAGCAATCCCTAACATACAGCCAGCGCTGAAATAAAGTAGTTTACATAAAGAATGGTCATATATTATAATGGCCCAGTCAATGCCCAGAACTCTGTTTAATTAAAAAGTTTTGCATGTCTTGACAGTGTTGTTGACATCCAAGATATTTTGCAAAACAACGGTTTCTAAATCTTTCTACGTCCCCCAAAGGACCTGCAAATAGGTAATCACATACAATTTTTCTTTCCATTTCATATTAATACACTATTTTGTTTTGGTGTGTTACATAAAACCACAATTAAGTACTTGGTACATTGAAGTTTGTGATTATAATGTGACAAGATGTGAAAAAGTTCAAATGATATGAGCAGTTTTGCACTACATTCCAGCTGATTTTATGATGATGGATGGTATACGGAGTGAGCCTTCCCTCATTCAAAATGAATATTAAAGAAGAGGAGGAAGAGGAAAATAAAAACAAAAGGAAAATCCAGATGTCAACTGTAAAGTTTGTCCAGCTCCGGTCTGTGGCCACTGGAGCTTTGTGTATAGCTACAGCTGCTTAAGAGATTATGTCCGGCCGCTGCTGCTGAGGGAGCTACACAACAAAGCCAGAGAATTCTCGGAAGCACTTCAATCAAGGTCTCCTGCATGGTCCCGTGACTGTCATAGTTCCCTGTCCTCAGAACACTGTTAATTTGACGGGTAGATGTGGAAAAAAGGGTGTTTCCTGAAAATGTAATAATGTGTAATGCTTAAAAAAATGTGGATGCTGTACTTTCGTATATGAAATCTTCTGATTATGACACCCTGAAAAGTATAAACTGGATAAATTGATATGACATAGGCTATAGGCACTGGTAATATGTTTAGTTGATGTTTTTGTTTATCCAGGTTTAATTTTGTTCACATGTAGAACCATGAGTATGGATGGCAAAACCTGGTTTGTAGCTCTAAAAAAGAAATGGATTCAGTTGAGGCCATTCAGCTGAGCCAGAGAGCAGAAACCAGTCTTTGTTAGTTACAGTCTGTATAAAGTGTCACTTTTTAAAAAGAGTATGCCTAGATGAAGAGGGCAATCAAAGCATATTGTGAAAGTTCAGTGGGCATATTACTGTAGGATGGAGTGAGTTCAACAAAGATGTTTAAGCTAGTCCATCTGATTGCAGAAACACTGCTGCTTTCCCTTTTTGCAGTTTTAGGCCTATTTGTAAATCAAATTTTCCAATTTTGCATCATATTTTCTTTAAAGATTGCTTTAATCAGCGTGGCCTATTGTACATGGACTAATTTGCTAATATCAACATGTGGCTTAAAAGTCACGACACCCTTGCTGCTATGAATTTTTCAGTGAATGAGATTGAGTGAATGTATGAAAACTTTTTTGAGCTTTTTTTTAAAGCACCAACTTAAAGTGGTGTCAGTTAGTGATGCTTTACACTCTTCTTACAGGGTTCTCTTTGTTTTTTATGCATATGTTTCACTCCCTTCCTTTTTACCCAACTATCCATGAGCTGTTTGAAGTTGTACTTTATCTGATAATATCCTGTATTAGATGTCTACTGTTTGTGCTACACTTTAGAATCCATATGTCCTGATATAAGCACTGTCCCACGACTCAAATTCTCCATTGCGAGCTTTGGCGAGTTGGCTGCCCCTGCGCCTTGGGAGTCTGAAAGACAGAGTTTGCTCACTGTTTAAGGAAATGTTTGGCTCTGTGGGTTTGCTCCCTGTTGCGGTGTTTGTTGGCCATAGCCGATTTTGACAGCCCTCAGAGGAGCATGCTTGGTATGCCTCTTCAAAGAGTCTCTGCTCCCTAAGCAGGATGTTCAGCTCTGTGCAGCTTGGAAACAACATGAAGCAGGCAGGAAGGAAGGTAATCCACGAACACGCATACTCCTGCGACTGTCCACATAGCTGAACACACACAGGCATATTTACTCTCTTTCTTGATGCCAAACAAATGGCAAATGTTCTGTTCTCTCTAGATGGAACTAACCAATAACCACTCCTACCAATATGGTAACTTGTGGTAAGGATTGGTCTTATAAAAGACTTCTAATAAGTTCAAAGAATAATAAGCGTTTTTGTTCAAGTAATTCAGTTTGTGATCAGCAACCCTTCAATTCACATTTGCATTAGCCTGAGTGTGGCATGGAAGAGATCAGCCTGCTCCCCTGCTGTTCAAAAAGCCCAGGTTGCTTCGATAGTATCCTTCAGGTCATCTGGATTGTTGGGTTTGGTGTCTCTGATCTTTCTTTGGCAGTATTCCATATCTAAGCCAGTTTGGTGGCAAAGCAATCACAGTAACACTATGAACTTGAGTCTGTTTTTGGTAACTTTGGGAATGGAATGTGTACCAAGTACCAAGTTCTGTTGGTGAATGAAATCAGCATCTCCACACAGCTTGTCAGCTGACAGAAGCATGAAATGCTCTACAATTTTCTGGTAGATGGCTCCATTAACAGTGGAGTTCAGAAAACACAGTTGACCAATACCAGCAGATAACATTGGACCCAAAATCATACCAACATCACTCTACACTGGACTTAAAACGATGTAGATTATATGTCTCTCCACTAGGGCTGAAACGATTCCTTGAATGATTTGAGTACCTTGATTATTAAAATTTCTCGAGAAAAATTTACCTGCCTCGAAGCTTCGTTAAATTACGTTTTATTGTGTGGCACACTGTGTTCCGCCCGGATCATTATTATTACTTCCGCCTATGAGTTGTTGTAAAGTGCTAGCAGCATGGAGATGAATTGTACGGCGTTTTGCAAGGATTTGGGGGACAAATAAGGTTTGTTGACGTTTGCGGTGCGATGGGTGGACTACGACAGCTTTCCTGGTGTTGGAATGGCGGCGTCACGGTTTTGGAGCGAACGGTAGGAATGAGAGAGAGAGAGAGAGAGATCAGATTCCTCTGATAATCGTAAAAATATTCTATAGAGTACTCAATTACTAAAATATTCTTTAACAACAGCTCTACGCTCCACTTTCCTTCCAGACTTTGTAACCTTGATTTCTAAATTAAACCACAAACTTGACTTTTATCTGAGAAGCAGAATTTGGACAACTGACCAGTAGTTTAGTTCCTTTTCTTCATAGACCAGGTACAAAGATTGAGGCCATGTGTAGGATGCACATGTAGTAGCTCTTGTGGTTTTGATGCAGCATCAGTACACTCCTCGTGAAACTCCCTCAAATTTTTGACCATAATTTGCAGGATGGTCGTGGTCATCCTTGTCATCATAAATTCCCAATATTTAACCTTTTTTTTCAATAATAACATTTTCAGACACACTGAATGTTAGGTTAAGTTGTAGTTGCATAGCATTTTATCAAGTCCTGAGTATGCGCCAGCAACACCAGGCCCTTTGACCACCACCAGCAGGCAAGGCAGGTGTAGTGACTTGCTCAAGGACACAATAACAGAGGCATTGTATTCCACAGAGACATATTGTGGGGCAAACTCCTACCACTACTGCCACCATTGTTCCCATCAGCTTAAACTGTAAAAGTTTAGTCTGATATTTTAATGCACAGGTGTCAAACTCCAGTCCTTAAGGGCCGGTGTCCTGCAGTTTTTAGATGTGCCACAGGTACAAAACACTGGACCGGCCCATGAGGACTGGAGTTTGGATTCAACTGTTGCTCTGCAGTTGATGGACTGGCGACCTGTCCAGTGTGTGCCCCACCTCTCAATCGCTGACTGCTAGAGATAGGCATCAACCCTCTTTGCAATCCTGCAAAGATAAGCATGTTAGACAATGGATGGATGGTTTCAACTGTAGTTGTTTTTGTTTTTACGCCTTAACCCTTAAACTAATATCTGTATTATCCCAATTTAGCATTCCATCCAATTCAAATGTAGGGTCTGAGTAGGGCAGCAAAAATCAGCAGATGTGCATTTCTTAATACTGTCCATGCCACATAGCAGACTTCTTGTTTTGCCTGAAAGCTTTGCTATATGATCAGTGGTGAGAGGAAGATGTGGGTGCAGTCAGGAATGAGATCTTTGAGAAGTTTCAGTTGAACGGGCAGCAGGAGAAGATTTTAAGAATGTTTTTTAAGGTGTACTTCAATTGCCTGTATGCTCTATGTTATAGTTAAATGGCACAGGTGATCACAAGCTTCTTGGTGTGGTGCTTCTGCTTTCCCGTATTGCAGCTATATTATTATGCGTGTGTGCAGAAATTCCAAAGGTCAGAGCAATGTGCAGCTTGCCACAAAGGCAGCAGAGACTCTAACTTCTAAAATGGCCGGAAATTCCTATCAAACACGATGGATGGGAGGCTATTTTTTGGGACTGGATTGATTTGGCTTGGCACAAGTACAGAAGCACATCAGTGACACAATACTGAAGGGAAGTCAATGTATCTTTCTGTATTTCAAGGCAATGAGGCTGCATCCTGCTGTGTTGCTATTTGGCACGACACCTACCTGTCAGACAAAGATTGATGATCAGCATTTTCTGGATTCAGCCCAATGACTCTATGTTTATAAACTCTCCGGGGTTATGAGAAATGGAAGTCATTAAAACCCACTGAATTCTAACAAATGAGTGATAAAAAGGTAATTTTTTTTACAAGTCTACTAGCTGTCTCTGAAACGATGGGAGGTTCTGAGTTGTTAAAGCTGTTTCAGGTGGAAACCACCAGAGAGCACTCTCCAACTGATTTTCCATGAATGGAGAATCAACTCATCCTGCGGCCAACAGCTGAGTGAGAATGTGGTTGGAATAAAAAGCCAATGTAGTTGCCAATGAAATCAGTTGTCTGGTTTCCACTGTTTGACCCAACTCCGTCCTGCTCGTGTCATACATGTGGCAACGCTGTGGCTACAGGGAAATTAGTTCTTGTGGTGGTGTGTGTCAGTGAGGTAAAGATTAGTGTTTTTATTGTTGTAACGTGACCCAATATGGAAGCTGAAGGCCTATAATAAAAAAGACAGCATGTTTGGGGTCAGCTCACGGAGGATTTGGGGAATTCCACATCACCAGAGCAAGAGAAGAGGAAATGTTATTCTTAAAACCTCCACATTCTGCTTAGTTATTTTATTTATTGTAAAACTGCCAAGTGGAAAGTGAATATTGTCTTCATGACCTATTTATTCACATTTCGCACCATTAACAGTTTCATATGGTCATGTAATATACTGGTTAACAGATTTGTGAGTCAATCTTGGTACAGTGCCTTTAAAGATTAGTCATACTTGTTTTACTTTTCGTATTACACCAAAAATTAGAAATTTTGGGGGGAGGAGATTTTATGCAATGGACCAAAACAAAGTAGGGCACAACTGTGTCGTGGAAGAACAGGCATGCATGACTCACTACATTTTTATCCTACTGCCTTTTATCTAATCCAAAATAAACACCAAAGAATTAATCAGTAAAGACCCACGGTAACTATGGAGGAGCTGCAAAAATCCACAGCTCAAGTGGAAGATTTATCCATCTGATCCAAAATAAACACCATATGTGGCTATGCGGGAGCTGCAAAGAGCCACAGTGCATGTGGGAGATTCTGTTGACATGGACAACAGAAAACCAGTCATGGACAAATAAAAGCTGACCTTGATATGGTGGAAGAAAGACAATCAATATTTATTGAAAGAAAACCAAAGCTCTGATTAAATATTTGCAAGCCAGATATGGGGACAGATCAAACATGCAGAAGAAGGTGCTCTGGTCACAAAACACTGAATATAATCCTAAACACATTTATGGTCATTTACAGCTGAATAAAAGGACTAGGCTTCAATAAAGACTAGAAAGCTAGTCGAAGTTGATGGAAAGATGGATGAAGCTAAGTATTCTGGAGGAAAACTTGTTAGACCTGATTAAATCTTGTCATCTATTTAACAAAAGGTGGCTCAGTCAAAGTCCTTATATAAGTTTATTTCATGCTTACCTCTCCTGATTGTGACTGTGCATAAGTAGGAAGAGAAGTTGTCTCAGTTCTAAAGTTATTGGTTTAATTCCAGCTTCCTCTTGCCACATGTCAATGTGGGCACTAAGCCCTAAGTTCAGATGACTGTAAAACATGTCATCCAAATATGAATGCATTTGGGTGAATGTGGTTCTAGTGTAAAGGATGGAGAGTGGCATTTATTAATTTAATTTAAACATGCTTATGTTTTTTTTTTATTATTGCTAACAGCAATAACCTGGTTTAATATTTAATTGTTTTGAAAAGCTTTTAGTTGAATACAGTTTCTGCCCTATCTAATATCTATTTATTTAAAAAGTATCTCCCCGTTTCAGATTTCTTTTATTTTTTTATTATGGATACATATTTCAGAAAATTCAACTCATGCTTAAAGTTCATTGTCAGACCACTACAATCTGAATAGACATAAAATAGACAAAGCAGTCACTCAAACAGAACCTATCTGACAACATGAATGAGACGATCATTAACGTCTATCAATCCGTAAATGGAATACAAAGCAGTTTCAAAGACTTTGGGACTCCAGAAAACCATACTGAAAATAATAATTCACAAATGAAGAAAACATGGTGCACCTTTCCAGTAGTGGGCAGTCAGCCAAGATTAATCTAATGGCACATTGAGGACTCATCCAAGAGGTCACAAAGTACCCAGAACAATATTTAAAGTACTGCAGGACTCACTTGCCTCACATTCTTGCCATACATGTGTCAGTATTGCCAGATCAGTGCTTATGATTCAACAATTCAAAAAAAGAGATTTGGCAAAAATGGTATATGTGGGAGAGATCGCAGGCTAAAACATCTGTGAAAAAAAAAAGAACACAAATACCCGTTTAACGTTATAAAAAACAAAATCTTCAGGAAGGAAAATATTCTATGAACTGAAGAAGTTGAGGGTTATAGTTCATTTACTTATTTCATTTCATTTACACTTAATTTCAAACCAATACAGCATCAGAATCTGGGTGATATGTTTTAATAGATGGAACAATTAATTCTTCTTACTATTAAAAATTTTTTGAATTAAAACATCTGGGTCATCAGTATGTAACATAAAGATAAAAATCAGTTGGATTGTGCTGCAGTACAATAATCAAATAGACACCAACATCTAAATGGCAAAAAAAACAAAAACAAATGGAAGGTTCAAAATCCAGACTTAAATCACACTCATATCCTTATGCATCACCTTTATCAAGCGGTTTGTGTTTAAAACCCTTAAATATGGCCAAGTTAAAACAATTCTGCACTGCAGAGTATGCCGATTCTTTTGCTTTCCCACAGCAATTCACTGCCAGTTATTATCAACACTCCATAAAAGTTGTTCCCATCTACCGCACTTTTTCACATACAGGTTTAGATTCTTCCTTTAATAAATTGTTAATTAAAACTAGTTTTGAATTCAATCAAGTTATCTTTGATTTTCAAGTTTCATATACAGAAGAAATCTGTGAATGAAAAATACGTCCTTGTATGCTGTATTTAAATAGAACACTGGTTTACATCGTTTTTGTCAACAACAGAACACCATCGAGAGCGTTAGATGGACTTTCACTATCCTAACCCTCCATAGTCTTGCTCATATTATTTCCAGGGTGTTTTTTTTTTTTTTTTTTTTTTATCTTTAGAGATGTATGAAGATGAAGCTGGCCATTCATAATTTATTCTTTAATAATCTGACCATGAAAAAGCACAAAACTGCCTCATGATGTAAAATTATGATGGACTAAACGTTGGAGAGCCGTAATGTTCTCCCACAACAGCAACAAGCTGTTGCCAACACCTGATTCTAATCATCTATGATCATATGTGATTATTAGCACCTCCCTTCCTTCCTCTCTCCAATCCCCTGCCCATGCACACACACACACACACACCCACACACCCCACACACACCCCTGCACACTTGTATATATGCTGTAATTTATGTAAACAATACATTTTGTTCAGTACTCAGCAAATAGCTTGCAGATTTCTAGGATTGGTATCATATAGGAGCCCAAACCCTAAAATAGTTGCGCAGACTCTGTTAAAAAGTGCTGAGCATAGCACTGTGTTGGCCAAGCATCTTCTATAATTCACCCCTGCCAACTTCTGTTGCTGTCTGTTTTTGAGAACTCTATTTTTAGTCAAACATTATAAATAATTGGCAAATTTGTTGAAAATGGTGATTGGTGTGTGTTACCTGGACTTTATCCTGAAACTTGTTGTTGAGCTCTTCAGACCTTTCCCATTTCTGCTTTTTGGCATGGAACAGAATCCTCTGGAAAGAGGCTGTAGCCGTCAGGGAATACCATTTCCATGAGTGGGTGTACATAGTCTGCAGCAATGCTTAAGTAAAGAGTGTTAAAGTAGCATCTACATCATATGGGAACTCAAGGTTTTCCAGCCCAAAGCATTACACTGTTTCTGTTGGTTTGACAGAAAAATCAACATCCCTGGGTGCTAGAACAATCATGTGATAGTGTTTTTAGATGATCATTGAAATAGTAGCTTAATTTATGATCTAACATATAAGCTTGTTATCTATTGTATGAATACATTTCTGAGTAACAGTTAAGTAAAAAATTAATACAACTCCGTATTTGACCTGTAATTGACTGGCAGTAGCAACCAGTCCAGGGTGTACCTGGAGACAGACACCAGCCCTCCAATTGCCCTGCAAGGACAAGTAGGTACAGACAGTGGATGAATTGATCCCGACATTTACTTAATATCATAACACTGGTTTACAAAAAATATATATTTTTTGGAAGTTGTCTATGTTTCTTCAACTGAATTAGGACTATTTTTGCACCGCTGAATCCAAAAATGACATCCATTTTCCTCAATCAGGCCAGGTTTTTATTCTAATTTGATTCAAAGGAATCAGAAATTCTGACTACCGCATTTTCCGAACTATAAGTCGCTCCGGAGTATAAGTCGCACCAGCCATAAAATGCATAATAAAGAAGAAGAATACATAAGTCGCACCGGAGTATAAGTCGCATTTTTGAGGGAAATTTATTTGATAAAATCCAACACCAAGAACAGACATGTCATCTTGAAA
>CAEFZY010054865.1:0-44725 GCA_903066815.1 Brachyrhaphis roseni | reverse complement strand
GTATGTATATATATATATCTATATATATATATATATATATATATATATATACAGCAGCAAAAATAATGAATGAAAGCAGTAGCTGACTGAATCTGGTATTTCTCTTTGGCCTTCTGCTTTTTTTTTTTTTTTTGAGATTTTACGCTCTTTGCTTGAGGGAAAAATAACACTCCACAGCATCTCCTCTCCTGAAATGTTACTGTTTTTTTTAAGCCTTTCATAGAGAATGCATCTTCAGTGACCGAGAGCCTCATTTATAAATAGCAACTGTTCAGCTGAAGCTTGAATTTCAGCATCTTAACCAGAATATTTGGATAATATTTATCTAAAACATACAACTAAATTGTTTCAGGATTTGTTTGTATTTAAGGCTCTGGTGTTGCAGCCACGAAAGACGTACTAAGTAGTTTTGCCTTTTTTTTTTCCGCACAAACTTAAGTTATTTTCTTACTGACATCTTGAAGACAGAGTGACTGTAACTGCTTATTTTGTGAACCAAAATGTGACGGAGCTCTTTGTATTTAAAGATTAGAAGGAACTGTTTTACTTTTCGGGTTTCTGGTTGTGGCATAACTTTTTCTTCCTGCTGCCAAATTGACTCGGTGGACTTGCTGACGTGTATTAAAGGATGAAAACCATCCAGACTGAACTCATTATTCCTCCTGCTTTTGGGTAGAATTTAGATCTCTGTGGCAAACAAATTTTGCTCAACCAGTGATTCGCAGATAAACTCAATTTTAGAGCATTTTTCAGATTATATAGTAAAAGTTTGATCATTATATGTACGGTAATCTTTTTTTTTTCTTTGCCACTTTCTGCAGAGCTTCTAAATTTTTGCATTTCACAAACTGCAGTATTTAGCATCAGAAACAAAAGATCTAATAGATCAATTTATTTTAAAAACACTAACAACATACATAAACTTGAATCCATATATTTGCACGAAACATGTCAGAAACGCATTCATCCCGCTTGCTGCTAACGGGTTTCGTTCATTCTCAGGGGAAATGGATAAATCCAGAGCGCTGGCACGGAGGTTCCGTTTCAGCCGCAAAAACAGTTAAAACTCCTCCAAGAACAGTTCGATCTTTTCTTTTCCAGACACAGGCCTCGACAGGAAACAGCCACATGAATGTCAAGTAAAAAAAAACAAAAGAAATGGACAGCTCTTCGTCAGTGGTTGGCTCCAAACCCATCTGCGTCCTCCAGGCTGTCGGCCTCCACCTCGATGGATACCACGTGGTGACCGGGGATCATGGCCAGGCCCAGGACTCTGGGTTCACCCTGGGAGAAAGTGTCTAAGGACAGAAAACACATATAAAAAGAGGACTCGGTTCCATCAAAGCAGGAAAAACGGCAACAATCAGGTGTGTGGTTTGCCAAGCTTGACTGAGACATAACTGGATTGGTTCTAAACATTAATTATTAAGGTGAACTTGATCAAATTCTACCAAAAATAATGAGAAATGACAGAAATCCCATTTCATACTAAAATTCTATTGTTTTCTGTGAAGTTAATCTTTAACTTATGGAATTTGCTTTAGGATGTTGAGACTTTTCTGCTTCAAAATTAAACTTCTAGATATGGACCCCTGTTTTACATGAATAGTAGCTCTTAAAAGTGTAAATAACTCTGTTAAAATACTTTTTTTTAAAAAGTCTGCTCTTTATTTGGTGGGAGAACACAACTGAATGCTGCACAGTATAAAAGACAAAATAACTATGCAGGCTGATTATGCCAAAAAAAAAAAAGCAGCTACCGTTTTAATATTTTATGTCTTCATTTCATGCTTGTACATTTTCAAGTGAACTCATGAATATGACATGAGGAAATATGATGTTGAAAATGAAACATTAAACATGAGTTTAATTTTCAATATCTGACAAAGCGTCCCCACCTGAGGATTTGAGGAACTCCTGAGCCGAGCCCAGGATCACGTTGCAGTCCCGATCCGTGCAGAGGAAGAGACCCACCAGTGTCCGTCCGTCTGTCATGCGGATCCTCATGTTCTTGTTTAGCAGCCCCTCAAGCTTCTGTCTGGCCTGGGAAGAGGAGGACACTTCAGGCTGCTCCTGGATAAGAGGAGACAAAGGAAGAACTGATTCAGGTGATTCTGTGTGAAATCACTGTGATTAAGGCAATACAAATAATTTGTATCTCATAATTATGACATATCTTGTAACAATAAATCAAAAATAAACGATGCTATCCCATTATTATAAGATACTATACTACACTGACAACATCTCACGATCATAAAGCATTTAATAGTATCTCAAAGAAGAGCTAGGATTGTGTATTTTCCACTAACAAAGCGTCCCATAATTACAACCCTGAGTCTCACAATAAAGTAGTAAATTAGAAACATGACAGTATGTCATAATTAAGCATTAGTGTCTTATATTTTTTGCTGTATTCATAATTAGTAGATAGCATCGAATGATTCAGGCAGAATCTCATAACGAACCTCATGAGTTTCTAGTGACTTTGCTCGTTGGTATAAAGACGTACATGATAATTTATCGTAAGTATGGCTTATATGTCTCATTTTTGGTGTACAAAATGTACTTCTTCCATTACAGTTTCAGAAAAGGGCATTAAACTAATTTACTAATTAACAAAAACAAATCAGATCTCTTCAGTGTTTACATTCAGCAGGAACAGCTCACAATCAGAAATACTTTATAGGAATCATTATGACACTCGGTATATTTTGCTGCTGGACAATTTCAATAAATCTAAACATAAAAAAATATAACTGAGAACACGTAAGCTAACCTGTTAGCCACAAGCTAACGTTTAGCTTCACCTCAAGCCCTTATAAAGCTACATTTATTTAATATAAAAGCTTTATTCTCTCATTTGTCATACTAGCATCAGAAAAAAAAAAGCTGTTGAATATTAAAGAAAATATTGCAGCTATACGTACATATGCCGAAGGACCATTTTCCTCAATCATTGTGACTGATTTTCCTTATGATGTTGTTTAGGTAGCAATTCTGGTGGCGGACAAGCGGAACCGGAAATCGTAGCGGCGCTTAGCATTTAAAAAAAAAAAAGGTTTTTCAGATTAAAGTTTACAAGTTCGGTTTTCATGACCGTGTCGTGTGGCAGGCAATAAAACCTTCAAAAACAAACACACACAAAATAAATCCAATATTTATCAATTGCACACCTTTCCAGACTCTTAAAGCAAATACCTCCACTCTAAATATGCAAAGAACTGAGCTCATCGTCACACCTGGCTGTTTGACAGGAAACAAAGCTTTGTCAGGAGAGCTGCCAGCTGAAACAACAACATGGATTTTTTTTAGGATTTACTCACAGGGAAGGCAAACAAAACCATCACTGTCATTCAGACAGGAAAAACAAGAGGGCTCAAAAGAGGAAGTCATTTACTGTCGTTTCTTAGTAATAATTGTATACATACATAATTCAAAAAGATTGATACTGAAGTTCAATTCTTGTTTTTAATTAAAAATAGATTTGGTTAGTATGTAGTTTGTGTAGTTTGGTATATATATATAAATTAGATTGTTTTTTATGTATTTATAAATCAGGGCTATTGGTTTATTAAAGCAAATCTCTTAGATTTCTTTACAAAAATAAAACGGTATGATAAATATCCGTGTTCCAGAGTTTCCTGCAGGGGGCGTAATAATGCAACTAACACAAGTCAACAGTGCTCTAGACCCATATTGAAACATCCAACTGAGTCAGAATTGAGATGGACAAGTTCGTTTTTAAAAACCCCGACTTTTTTTTTTTTCAGAGTACCAGGCTAAATCAAATTAAATTTTATTTGTATAGCACATTTTAGCAAAAAGTCATTTCAAAGTGCCTTACATCATAACAATCAAACAGGCTAAAAACAAAAAAACACTGTAGATGTACAAATAAAAGTCTTACAAATATTCCAAATAAATAACCTTTATTAAAGTTAGACCACTAAGTCTAGAAGTCCTCACTGCAGGAAAATCCTTAGTGCAGTTTGATTCTGCACTGTTTGCACACAAAAGCTGACAACAAGTAGAGGAGTGTTTCGTTTAAATATTATGTTTCCAAAATGAGTTATGATGACAATCAGATTATTATTTATTCTGTTTTGAAAAAACATTCCTTAAGTTTAAAGCCACTTCAATCCATAAACATTGATTTTTCCAGAAAAATACTATTTCCTAGTAACCTCAGTAATATGAAAGAAACAAAAAAAATATTTGAGAAACATCACAAATATTAATTTGTTTTGAAGTAATTTCTTTTTTTTTTATTACAGTCAAAGTCTAACATTTAATCCGATCTAATATTTTCTGTATTAGGTCAATTAAGAGTAACACAATTATTTTTTATTTACCAAATAAGTTCTGAATATTTTATGAATCTCTTTAAAGTGAAAAATTTACATACACTACAATTACTGTCTACCAATGATGATATTATGATGCTGTAAGCTTCTGATGGAATAATTCACACTATTTGAGGTCAGTAGAGGAACATTTTGTGAATTCAAATCAGCTTTCGATACAAAAACAATCAACAGACATCAGGAAGAGAATTATGGTCCTAATCAAGTCTGGTTTGTCTGCCATGTTAAGTTTCTATAAACTACAAATATATGTGAAAACAGGATGGGAATTTCCAGACATCAGCTTGTGCGTCACGGATATATAAGCATGTTTTAACAGGAAATGCATCAACCCCAGAATAACTAAGTGAAAGTATTATTATCCACAAGGAAATGAGTCATGTAAACTGCATGAGCTAAAGGGCCACCCAGAGAGGAAGAAGCCATTATTCCAAAAGCAACATAAAAAATAAAACAGTTTGCAAATGGACTCAGGAACAAATACCTTAATATATGGAGAGTTGTCAATTTGTCTAATGACACTGAAAGTGAAACGTGTCGACTCTGAAGGTGTAGCAGTGTCATCGTATGGGGCGTTTTGCTGATTATCTAATTTTAATGGTGCACGAAGCAGATGGCATGATGGGTAACAAACATCGCATGGAAATATGGCAGCAGCATTTCAAGATGTTAACTGGGAAGTTAAAGCCTGGGCACAAACGAGTCTTTTGACTGGAAAGCCCAATAATAATTACAAAGTAGTTTAAGAACACTGTTTTGAAGGGCCCTTCATAAAGCCCTGATTTCGGTAATTTAGAAAATTTGTGTGCAGAGCTGAGAAGGTGCACGAGCGAGGCGGCCCACAAACCTGACCCACTTACAGCGGTTCTGACAGCAGGAATGGGCCTAAATTCTAACACCTAAAATTATTAAACCACATCCTACAGCTTAATTTTACCAAATAGGAAGGGAAGCTATGGAACGCTTTTTAAAGAAAGTAAGAAAAAATTATCTAAAAAAATGTAATATTTTCAGTTAAAGTTATCACTGTCCCCTGTCTATTGTAGAAATGAGAGTGGATACACACCAAAAGCAAAATCTATAAATCAAGTAACCTCTTCTAAATCTCTTTAAAGACTTGACCAGAAAAAAAAAAAAATCACAACCAAAACTAGCAAACTGGCTATAATTTGGAAGAACTCCTTTCACTCCTGTTCAGAGTGGGACTTGCCTCACCGAAGCGAATTCAGGCAATAATGGACTCTACTCTGGGCTCCTGCTCTGACTTGCTCTGCCTGGCTGTTATTTAAGCTGTTTGAGCTCGCGGGGCCGCCCGGGTTCAGACAGCCAGCTCTGAGCGCGGCACAGGAGCCGGTGTCTTCCTCTGTGTCACACTGCATAAAATCTGGGTTAGCTGGAGCACAGCACCCAGGGGAGGCACTTTCTCTCTCTTATCCCTGACACGTCTTCCTGCCAAACGGACACGCGAGGCTTTGGGGGGGAGGAGGAGGGAGGCTACTGTGTAATCTCGGCACAGCAGTCCAAATTCTGTCTGGGAGGCGGGTGGGTCGGGGGGGTGGAGGGGAGCTTCCTGGCTAGTTTCACCCCCCTTTTCATCTTGCAGTCACACAGTGAGACACACGCGCAGTTATGACTGCGGATAATGTGGGTGAGGGCGTACAAGCTGCACAGTAAGTGAGGTCGTCTCGCCAGCCTTGCAGTCTGGCACCCGCTGACACCTCGGTGGCCAGGGCCTCAGTGCGTGAGGCAGTGGGGAGGGGTGAGGGTGGTGCTCCAGACACACATACGCTGCTCTGCCAGTGTCTCTCGCTGTGCACCGTCTCTCGCCGCCTTGGCAGATGTTGGGTTTGGATCGAGGCACTGAAAAATTCCTCCTCTCTCGCTCGCAGGAGCCGAGCCGGAGCAGCTCAGGCACCTGTTGAGGCAGACGAGGCTGGAAGTGATCAGCAGGTCGTCTTCTGGGTGTCGGCGCCTCGGCCGCTGACCTGGGAACAGGAGTGAAGGATGCGATAAAGGTCACAAATAGGGTCACCGCCTCAGCGTTGTTTTACTCGTTTAAATGAACTGGCTTCTTCTTTGACAAAGTATAAATAGTGTGACCCTAAGGTGACCTTTGAAGCCTCCCACTGCTGTGATTTTTGTCATCAGGTCTAGTCCAAACATTCACCTGGAAACAAACACATGATTAATTCAAATTCAGGAAAGATCTCCTGTATTATAACAAATTTGAAGAAGCGTCTGACTGCAGACACAGTTATTGTTTTTCATTTTTTTTCTTCTACTTTTTTTCTTTTAAAACAACAGAAAAAGCCACACAGTTTTCCATTTCCACCCTATGCATATTTAGCAGGAGGTCATCATTTACAAGTGGCGTACTAACCCTATTTAAACGTACGCCACACTTTTCAAATATTTCTTTGTAAGCGTTTTTTGTAAGAAACTCTTAATTTAATTCCCTTCTTTGTACTGGTCTCATGAAACCGCAGTAAAACCCAACGGGCTTCATGTAACGTGAAGAGGTTAAAGAGACGTTTAACATCCAAATATGATTTTTTTGTTTTTCATTCGGACTGTGCTTGAGTTCACAAAGGCGGTCAAAAATAATAATTTAGTCAAAAAACAAAGTGCCCTGAGCAGCAGCAGCAGCAGCAGCACTGAGGGGGGCTGTCTCTGTCTGGGGAGGGATTCCCATGGCCTTACTGCCATCCAGCTGACACATCCCGCTGCTAATGAGCGCTCAGATTTACAGCTCAGAAACCATCTCTGCGCCTGTTTCACACCTCTGCGCGACTTCCACGCTCACGTTTTAGCGCTCTGCCACGCTCACTGCGGCCGCGCGTCGGAGTGGAAACATAGTTTTGCATTTCACCCAAACACTTCAATCCCCACCACAAGTAGTTAATTTTTAAGCAATACAATCTGATGTAAGGCTGGGCATGGCTGCGGCAGATTTTTTTCCCAACCCCCCCCCCACACACATCCCCCCCTCTCTTTCTCTCTCTCTCTCCCGCCCCCCTTTCTCTCTCTCTTTCTCTCTCTCTCTCTCTCTCTCTCTCTCTCTAGCTCTGGATCCCTCCCCAGCACTCACTCGCAGACTCGTGAGCGCGCACACGCACAAACACACCGCTGCTCCAAAATATATTTTATTATATCCAGCGGTGGTAGTTGGGGGGGCTCAGGAGAATATACTTGATATATTTGTGTCGGGCTCTGCATTGCAGACAGTGTGTGTGATCCCGGCAGTGACACTGACAGATCCGGATTCGTGACTGATCCGGACTTGGGAGAGAGAGAGAGAAAGAGAGGGAGGAAAAACTGGGGGGGTGCAGACCGAGAAGAAACAAACAAGTAACAATGTAACTTACATGCACTCGCACACCCCTTTTTTCCCTTGTAACAATGTGTACGTTTTTAACGAGGGAGGGGGGCGCGCACAGGGAGAGAGACGGAGAGAGAGAGAGATAGAGAAAAAGGGAGGGGGTGCGTTCTGAAATAATATAGTCAGCCATTTTTTATGTAAGGGGATTTTTTTTCTTATTGGGGGGGTTGTTAAAAAATAAATATAAGAGGGCGGCCATCTTTGTTGCTCAGCCTTAGTGTAAAATATTCCAAAACGCCCCCCTACTTTTCTCCCGTGCCGATTTGAATATTAAATAAATAACACTCCATCCGCTGCAAGAATTACAGCTTCGTTGTTTTGTGTTGTAATTTTTTTTTTCTCCAAAAAACACTGAACACAAGGACGGAGCCGCCAATGACAGCAGGAATATAATAATGTCCTCTCCTCTCCGCTCCTGCGAGGAAGACGAGGGCATGGTGGTTAATTCCGAGGGAGGAGATTTTGATGAAGAAGGCGACGAGGACGACGGAGAGCTGGACGAGAACGCAAGCGACATAAACTCGCCGGCGGCGCCTCGGGAAACTGCAACACCACCAGCCGCGCCAGGTACGGTAGACTAGCTGCTAAAAAAGAAAAAGAAGAAGAAGAAGAAAGGGAGGATAAAACACAGGCGGACAGGTCGCGATAGAGAACGCGCGAAAAACATCACACGAAATAATAAAACTCACTTTAATGGCTGAAGATTGTTTTTTTATTATTATTTATTTACAGAAGTAGACTTGTTATCTGAGCTATCTCTATCCATGTCCTGGACTGTGCAGTAGAGTATCTCGGGTGCGCGCGCACACAAAAAACGCAACACGAAATAGTTTGCAGAACGTTAACGTGAATTGGGTGCCATATTTGCAGCTAAATATAAAGTAGAAGGGACGACAAAACCCCCCCGGTTCGCTCCCTCCACTTCCTCCTTCTCACCTCTTCACCTCCCAGCAAAGTTTAGCCAAACTCGCCACAGCGAGCCCGCAGAGCCATCCTCCAGAAAGTTGCAGTTAAATCCCCCCCCACCACCTCTTTGCTGTGACAGCAGCTCCCTGACATGACAGGGGGACACATGCAAATGAAGACGCCGGGCTGCCGCGGGGTAATAAGGTCGCCCCGAAGGTGTAGAAAAGCTGCTTCAAAAGCAAAACAAACATGGACTCCCCCGCCGGAGGCTATATGTATTTGATACCCGAGGAGCTGGTTTCGCAGTGCAGTCAAACGAGGCAGAAACTACCCCACAGTGTTTGTGTCGTATCGTCCTCTGACATGCAGGTCGAAACGAGGCTTCCTCGTAAATGCCTGTCCAATTCTGTTTAACACAACTTAATGGCGACTTTATTAGACGTTAGATTGAACGACAGTGTGGCTTTAGCTTCTGTGATTGACTAGCTGAACGTGATTATTCTGGAAGTTTCTCCTGGCAGTGAACTTGCACTTTGCTCTGAACGTGAACTAACGGTTGGCTGGCCAGCCTGTAACGGTAAAGGGAACAAAGATACATATTTGCTTTAAATAATTAATTAAGGCGAGCTAACTGTTAAACTTCGTATGAAAATGAGTATATTATTTGTGTTAACATGTTAAAAAACGTCTTTTGTTAAAAAACAAAACAAAAGACGTTTGTTTTAGCAAGCTAGGACGGTTCTAATTTCATGAATGAACATAACGGAGCAGTCCTCCATTGCTTTGTCTTTATCGCCGCTGAACCGTGCCAGACGGATAAATGAGTGTTCGTGTCGAGGACTTTAACCCGCTGACGACCTCTCTCAGCGGCCACAGCGGTGGTCTCGGTCCCCTTGTCTCCGCCACCGCTACCCCCACATCTCCATTGGGAATTGCAGGAGTCGTTCCAGTTCATTACACTGGTGGGCCTCTCTGAATCACCGAGCCCTGCGTGCATGCAGCGGCCGCCCCCCGGCGTTTCGTCGGCGGACCGCACTGCTGCACGGCTAGGCGGGAATCACGTAGGCTCCGGAGTGAGGAAGAGGTGGAGGGAGGCTGTTGTTGCTGCTGCGCACTAACAAAGGCGGGCACACAATAAAATCTGACAGACCTAGCTTATCAAGCAGCCAGTATTTTGGCTGCGCTTTAACGCTTTGCTTGTTTCTTTTTTAAATAGAGGCAGCTATCTCCACGTGCCTATCTGTGGCTCAGATAAACCCAGGTCAGATTGCAGGTTAAATGGTAAAACTGTGAGTCAGACATAGTCACATAATTTATTCATTGAAAGGGAAAGAGATTTATTTAGTCCCACCCTGTCTTCACAGTTTTCAAATGATGAGAATTTCCTTCTTTTAAAAGTGTTATGGTTTTTCAGATGTTGTCAGATTTTCTTTTTACCAATCAAATTTTATGAATATAAGTAAAACAAACACCAAACAGTATCTTGCAAAAGTAACTTTTTTACACTTTGTCATGTTACAACCATAAACTTTACAAACTGAAATATTTTTAATAGGATTTCATATGGCAGACCAGTATAAAGTATTGCATTGACCTTTTGCTGCAATTACACCTGAAGATTCTCAGGGTTATCTCCACCAGCTTTTGCACATATAAACTGAATCTTTTATTGTTCTTCTTTCCACAATAGCCCGAGCTCAGTCAGAAAATATCTGTGAACCGCAGCCTGTCTTGGCACAGATCCTCTTTTGCCTCCTTTGGATCCAATTGAGTTATTCTATCACATGAATATAATTTGATTTAAATCATTATAGTTATTGCACTCCTGAAAACCGAACCTCCACCCAGTCCCATTTTTTGCAGTCTCCCAAAAAATAGCTGTTCAATAAAGGTCAGATGTGCCTGCTCAATAATTAGTTGACTTCTCCAGGAAGTTGGAGATTTACTCAAAAGTTGTTGAAAACCACTAATTCTTTTTCTGCCACTTTACAATTTTGCACTAGTTCATGTTCTTTTAACTATGTCAATAAAGTATATTTAATTTAGTGGTTATAACCTGACAATATTTTCACAAGGCTCTGTCGGTAATTATTGCTAAGTGTATTGCCATAAACCAATAATCCCTGACTTGTAGCATCTGGTGCCAGTTGTCAGATCTCCTTGGAGCTCCCCAATTGAACTAATACACCAATTGTCACCGTTCAGATAAGGTCAAAGGTCACTGAGACCTCTGCAACTTTATCATTCAGTCTTTTGTTGGAGGCAATTATAATCAGCAGGGATTAGTTGGTTTACTGGGAAGCGTTTTGACAAGATTATTTAGCTCAGTTTGTTAGCCACTGTTCATTCTGTGCTCTCTTGAACCCAGACGAAGACCCAGAGATATCGGACCGAGAGGTCCCGTGCAAGAAGAAAGGCCGGCCCAAGAAGAAGAAGGACACAAAGAAGAAAGAGAAAGAGGGGAAACCTGCCAAAACAAAGAAACGCAAGAAGATTGTAAGTTTAACGGGTTACATGTGTGGGTTTTGTCACTATTCACTATTCTAACTTAAAAAGAAAAATCCCATCTGCCCCTCAGGACAGCGATGTAGAGCGAATCTCAGACAGAGAAAGAAACTATGGTGAAAACTCAGATAGCATCGCCAGCGATTATGGCTCTGGCGAGAAAAAGAAAAAGAAGAAACACAAAGAAAGGAAGGAGAGGAAAACCAAGAAAAAGAAAAAAGATGACGGGGACCGAGACAGTAGCCAGGAGGAAACAACGAAAGTAAAGATCCCTGATTTGCTTCTCTTGCATAGCAGTAGTAAACCATCTTGAAAAAAAATATAATTTTTTTGTGCGATTGGTGGTTTCTTCTTAGCAGCCGATAGAGCAGAAGACGTCTTCCCAGCTTGCAAAGGAGTGGGGCCTGGAGGATGTTGATCATACCTTCACAGAAGACGACTACAGGGAGCTCACAAATTACAAAGCCTTCAGCCAGTTTATGAGGTATAGATTCTTTTCTGCTTGCCGAGGATTAACATTGAGCTTGTGGTTGCTAGTGTGGGCGACATCAAGACCGGCTACGGTGCTTTGAGTGAGTTATACTCGGTATGCTTTCTCAGCCATGTTGGTTGAACCATTTAAATGCTTAAACCTCAACACCTCTCACTCCAACTGTTAGGCCTAAAAAGTCCCAAACATTCTTGAAAACACTATTGCATTGCTTTTATTGCAAATTCTTGCCTGAATCAGTATTTGCATATTTAACAGTTTAATAATGATGAGTTACAAAGATTTCCTTCAATATTATATTGAATCTTCAGCTCTATTTTAAGCAAAGCAAGACTCAAAAAGCTGATTGGTTTCATTCTTTGAAGGCTAATGCCCTTGTATTCCCTTAATTTTTAAGACAATGTCGAAAAACTGTGAAATGGAGAAAACAAATGCATGTGACATTTTATTTTATATATTAGCTTATTTTAACCACTGGATCTACATCTCTCTCTGGAAAAATGTATCTTCCAGTGCACCTGTTATTGGGTCACTTTAAGGTAGATTGATAACAGAAACAAGAACAAACTCAAAATGGCTGCATTAAACAAGAGTTTGGCTTTAAACACTCCAAATTATGCAAAGATATTGAAAAACAAAATCAAAAATATGCTGTTTACTCACTATGTCTTGTTTAACTACATTAACTAGACATTCTGTGTCCCTCGACCTGATAACTTGCTCTCTGTTTAAGCAGTTTGGAATGAAATTATTAAAAATTACAGCTCTGCCTCCGCAACAAGCAGCGATATAAAAGTGTTTAATCCTATTAGAAAGTTTATAGGACTTTGTAATAGGTCCTATAAATATGTAGCCAAATTAGGCTACATGGTGAACTTCTGGTAATTTCTCCTGTCTTCTTGTTAAACCGTATCAGACCAGCTTGTTGAATTTGTGGGGCAGCGTTACCAACACTGTGTGAAAAACACCCTGAGCCTCAGGCTTTGTGGGAAGCTCATACCTGTGTTGACTCAGACAACGTAAATAAGCTACAGTACTATGTTTATGTTGGGGATTCTTGCGGTCTTTGAGATTTGGTTGTCTTGATTTGACTAAGCCAAAGCCGAGTTTGCCAACACAGCGTAAAGCCACAGAGTTGGCGAATATGGTTTGAGTTCCTGATGACCGTGTGTCTCTCGACTCCTCCTAGGCCGATGATAGCCAAGAAGAACCCGAAGATCCCCATGTCGAAGATGATGACCATCCTGGGGGCCAAGTGGAGGGAGTTCAGCTCCAACAACCCCTTCAAAGGCAACGCCGCTGCCGTCGCAGCCGCCGCTGCCGCCGCCGCCATCGCTGTTGCCGAGCAGGTCTCTGCAGCGACCGCCTCGCCCGAGCCGCCGCCTCAGCCGCCGCCCATTAGAAAGGCCAAGACGAAAGAGGGCAAAGGTCAGTGGCAGCTTTAGATCTTCTGTGTTGTCCGTTTAATGTTTTTTTTGTTGCGTAAAGATAAAGGATTCATCCAATTTCTGTTACCACTTTATTGTTGACACTGTCCACATAGTGGTTGATCAATACATTTCCAGTTCACGTTGGATTTGATCTAATTATCTGTGCAGGACCAGGATATAAAAAGCGCAGTAAAAGTCCTAGAGTGCCTGACAAGAAGAAAGCCCTATCTAAAGCTAAAAAGATGGCTCCCATCCGTATTAAACTACTACCAATAGCTGGAAAGAGGAAGAAGAGCTGCTCTGTGAGTCCGATGTTTACATTCTGCTTAACTAATGGAGATAATTTGCCTTCCTTCTGTATTACTGGAGCGCTCGCACCCTCTCTTCCTCCTTTCACCCTGTTGCCTGATTATTTTTTCTCCTCTGTCAGAGCGACGACATGGATGAGGAAGAGTCTGAGCAGGAGGACTCCAGTGTTCACAGCTCCTCCGTTCGCTCCGACAGCTCCGGCCGAGTGAAAAAGAACAAGCGGGGACGGCCTGCCAAGAAGAAGAAGAAAGATAAGAGTGAGCCTGCTTGTTAAATGAATCCCACATACTTTTTTTTTTAAACAATTTGTCATATTTACAATTTATATCAAATTTAGAGTTTGGAGTTTCTGCATCCAAAATATTTGACATTGTAATTCTTATACCAAAGGGTAAGAGCATTAAATTCAAGCATATAAAATTAAGGCCTTCAAATGTCTTAAATTTGTTTAAAAAGATAAGTTGGCCTTAAATACGTTAATCACAGGTCTTAAATTTTGTCGTGGCAGGACTATTTAATCTCATGTTCTATGTAGGTTTTCTTGTGAGACTTTTCTGTCATGTTGACTCGCTTCTTCATTGCGTTGGTTGAAGCTACTGGTAACTAGCTGCTAACATGCCCTTGCTAGCTAAGCAAAGGTATATTAGCAGCTATATAAGCAAGAACTGTTGGCTCTGATCCCTGCATTGGAAATAGAGAGGGGGAAAAAACTAACTAGCTAAAAAAAGTTACTAAACTGACTTTTTTGCGTCTGTTCTGGTTTAAGTGCAAATTTATCATCAATTGCCTGGAGGACGATTGTTTTTTGCCAACCTGTACGATGCTCCATTCATTCTATGGAAAGAAGCTTGGTAAACAGCTGGCAGTAGGAAAGCTTCTGGACTTTGCTAACAAGAAAGAGAAATTCAGCTCTTTGGAAATTAAAATTACTGTTTCGGAAACTAAAAGAGCGGCAGCCCACCTCCCTTTTTGAGGCGATGCTGGTTTAAAACTGCAATGAGGAAGATACAAGCAGCCTTTCTGTTAAGCAGCAGACTGCAGGATGGCTACATGAGAAGCCAGCCAAACTCCTGTTAGTATTGTTAGTATTTGTATCACAAAGTATTGTGATACAAATCACAATACTTTCTTGTTTTTGTAATAATTTAGCCCTTTGGGTGCTTGTTGAAAGTAGTAGAAACTGCAGTCGTGCATCCTCAGCTTTATTTGTCTTTCCATTGCATATTAGCCATTTTACCAAGTTCTAAATTAGTTCTAACTGAAAAACAGGCTCATATTCACTGACCTGGTTAGACTTTCAATGGGTACTTTATTCTGTCATCTGCTAACATTTTTCTATGCTCTTTTTTCTGTTTGCCTGGCAATTTGTGGACTCTACCCTCAGTGAGGTTTTTTTTCTAAATGTTTCCGTTAAATGAAATTTATTTTTCTGTCTTTTGGTTCACGTTTAATCTTTATTAAACCCTTATTTATGTTGGCACTGATAGAGAAGATGTCACATTTATGACCTTGAGATTTATAGTCAATTCTCAGGAAGTGTTTTATTATACCTCATGTTTCTTTTATACATCTATCTTAAAAGGACCACTGGGAAAGAATTAGTTAAAAAATGATTACATTTCTGGCACATTTTAATTTTACAAATAAGGTCCGCAGTTTTACATGTATAACTAAAGACACAATTACTGTGTGGATTTTTTTAGATGATAATATTATTGCTTTTGCTTTAAAGACACCTCATGTCTTTCGTAACATTTTTTTTTTTAAATCTGTGTATATTTGTTTATTTTGATATGGTTTGTGGTTCTGTTTCCAGTTCCAGGTGAGGAAGAAGGCGACGGCTATGAGACGGATCACCAGGACTACTGTGAGGTGTGTCAGCAGGGCGGAGAGATCATCCTGTGCGACACCTGTCCCCGAGCGTACCACCTCGTGTGCCTCGAGCCTGAGCTGGACAAGGCCCCCGAGGGCAAGTGGAGCTGCCCGCATTGTGTGAGTACAGTTTGCAGAGAGGATCGTCCACTCTTATTCTCTTAATCTTAATTCACCGCTAAGCTACATCACTCCTTACTGAATCCTTATTTCTAGTGCTCAGTTTCTACTAGATGCCGAATCAAAGAGGATTAAAATAGAGAAGTCTGTAGCAGCCTTCTTAGTTCCAAAACCCAAATTTTCCACGAAGGGCCGTGGATGGCAACAGGTAGTTTTCTCTTGGACGCACTTCTGACTTGATTGTTTGAAAAAATATATGTACTTTATTTCTTGTGGAAATATGGACAAAACAATGACTGAATATCTCTTACAACTTAGATGAAGACAAAAGTTAACTTAATCTGATGTTACAAGTTCACAAAGTGGTTGAAAAAAATCATTTTACCAAAAGCTCCTGTCTTCACTAGGGACATTTGACAAACAAAATACATCCTCTAAACTAACGTATGTAAATTCTAACTGCTCAAAGAAAAACTCAATTGAAAGAAATTACGATTTACAAAAAAAATCAACATAAATGGCCATGACAAAGCCAGTTCATTTAAATAACACTACCTAGGAAAGTAGTGTGAAACTGCCGCTTAAAAAAAAGTAAGAAAATATTTTTCAGACGATTCAGACTCTCTGTTATTGTTGCTTAAACTAAATAGCCGCCCATCTTAAATAAAGTGACGCTCAGATCTTTGGTAAAGATGTACAAAAAAGATTTTGAAAAATAATCTTTTGTAATAACTTATGATGGATAGAATAGAAGAGTAGCCATATTTCATAATATCATTACTCAAGTAAAAGTAAACTGTACAGTGTGGTTAGACTACTCCCATGTGCACTTGCTGCATCATTTGGTTGTACTCTAAGACACTTGACCCGGGAAGCGGGTCTCAGGAGGAAGGCGCTACATGACTCGTGTCAGTCCTTTTTTCATACGCTGAGCCTCCTGATGGTTTGACATGAAGCATTGATCTATTTTTCATGAACTCCTCACTGAGTCTCCTGAGTCCAACTCTCTGACACCTCATGTCCCACTCACATTCACACTAAAGAGAACAATGCATCTCAGCTGTAGCCCAGCTGAGATGCCCTAGGCTGAACCCTTTGAGCCTATCGCTCTCACTTTCTTACTATCTCTACTGCCAGGTTCAAGTACCGAGATATAAATGACCCCAACTACCCTTTCTGTCATTATTATTATTTTTTTTTTTTGTTCTTCATGCAGGAGAAAGAGGGAATCCAATGGGAGGCGAAAGACGAAGACTTTGAGGACTTCGAGGAGGACAGCGAGGACAGAGTGATATCCGAGGTCAGCATCGGGGTTCCCACCGGCGCAGAGGAGGAGGAGGACGACCACATGGAGTTCTGTCGGGTGTGCAAGGACGGCGGCGAACTGTTGTGCTGCGACACGTGCACGTCCTCCTACCACATTCACTGTCTGAACCCTCCGCTGCCCGAGATCCCCAACGGGGAGTGGCTCTGTCCGCGATGCACGGTCAGTTCACGTTGCACAAATGACTTTTAACTCGAGGAAAAACTTTTGAGATTCGATTCGGACATGTGTCCTTGCTGCAGTGCCCGCCAATCAAAGGAAGGGTCCAGAAGATCCTCCACTGGAGGTGGGGCGAGCCTCCTCCTCCCATTCCTGTCCCGCTGCCCCCTGACGCTCCTCCCGATGCTCCACCACCGCCGCCCATGAAGGGCAGAGCTGAGAGGGAGTTTTTTGTCAAGCTAACCAGCCAGTCGTACTGGCACTGCACTTGGATCACCGAGCTGCAGGTGGGAACAGTAATAACATTTTGTGTTTTTAGTCCAGGGATTCCCTGACATTTCCATCCCATGGCCCCCCAAACACCATTAGCTTTTAGGGGAACCCTTTGCATACCTATAGACAACACTACAAAATATGTAAAGAAACATCAACTTCAAAATCATGTTTCTGGATTTTATTGTCTGTTGAATAATTATTACATTCGTTTAACATAAAAACAGCCTCATACGTTCTGATTTTATCTGGCCGTGAATTTTCAGTATTTTTTTGCAGCAGTTTCCTTCACAGCAAGTCTGCTGGACGGTTCCTTTTGTCTTTTTCTTTCAGAAACTTGTCCATTTTACATTAGCCATGCTAGTTAGAGGAGCAAAGCAGCTTGATAAATTCAATTAATTATTTTTTGCTTATATTTTATAATAATGATTGAAAAACAGATTGCATTTTCCGATACAAAAATTCTGATTAAACATTTATGATTTTTTTTTATTGATATATATTTCTATTTTTTTTTCTCATTTTCCCTCCAGCTTTTGGAGGCTCCTTAGTGCCTCCTGGTGGTGTAGCCTAAAACTGCTTTTTAGTCTACAAAATACATAATAAGGCACAAAATAATACCCAAACCCAAAGATGAAAAAGCTGATCTCTGGTGAACATAGTGAACATACACTCGAGTTTAATACCCTTTGACTCTGTATGAGGAGTGCCAGCAAGTTTCACAATTTGCCACATAATTCAATTAGATGTAGATTTGAACTTTGACTGGGACATTTTAACATCTACATATGCTTTAAACTGTAGAATGCTTTAAACAACTCTTCTGCTTTGAACTACAGAAGAGTAGGGTTGGAACAATTAATTAATCATGATAAAAATAATCGTTATATAATTTACTAATCAATTAATCATTAACTGAAATACATAATCTCTAAAGCATGCTTGTTACAGAAATAACAACAAACTGAGCTGCGATTAAATCTGGCGTCTTCTTATTACTCACGTTCATCTTTCAGCTGGAGATCTTCCACTCGGTGATGTACAGGAACTACCAGAGGAAGACCGACATGGACGAGCCCCCCAGCCTGGACTACGGATCGGGCGCAGAGGACGAGAACGGAGTGGGCAAGAGCGAGAAGAGGCGGGCCAAAGACCCCCACTACGCCCTGCTGGAAGACAAATACTACAAATTCGGCATCAAGCCCGAGTGGATGATGATTCACCGCATCATAAACCACAGGTAGGGTTGATGGCACCTCTGAGAGTGTATGAGACGGCTGTGTGAGACGCTGCTCACTGTCCTCCACATGTCCCTCTGCCAGCGTGGATAAAAAGGTCTTGTACCACTACCTGGTAAAGTGGAAAGATCTGACCTATGACCAGTGCACCTGGGAGAGAGATGACATGGATATACCCGACTGTGAACTCCACAAGGCCAACTACTGGAGACACAGGTTGGACTGCACAGTCATGCTGAACACACACTGGTTTAGAAGCAAGAAAATACACAAAAGCTGATTTAAAAAGACAAAGGCTTCTTATATTAAGGGATTAATAGTCATTGTTAACTTTGTCACAAACTGTTCGTGATAGAATTAAGGCCGGATTTAACAGAGTCTCAATGATGTCTTTGTTGTCATTCAACAGGGACAACATCTTGAAGGAAGACCCCGATAAACCCAGGAAAATGACGATCAAGGAGGGAGACGGTGAAGAGGAGGAGTCTCTTCCCTCCCCTCTCACAGATGTAGGTGAACAGTGGCTACGGTTTCCTTAAAAAAAAACGTGTCTGCTTCCTGAACTTTTACAATTTTTTCTGCAAAATTTGTAGAGGAAAACACTTTTAGAACTGTATTTTGTTATGATTTCTATCTCATTTTATGTGGACCGACTACTCTGACAAGATTCAGTTCGCAGAGTTTCGACAGTCTTTAAACGTATAGAAACATATGGAAATGGGTATCATACAGATGTGGAGAACTATGGAAACATTTTCAGACTATATTTTTTAATCGCAATCTCTAATTATCATTTAGTTTCTTCAATCTTTCTTACTTGTCTGTCTTTCTCTTTTTTTCCCCTTTGCATATTTCATATTTAAAGCCTGTTTGCTATAAATATTCATCATAAATTCATTGTAATAATTAAAATGAAGATAAATCACTGAGAACTCTGGAAAGCTAAGTCTGAGAAAAGGACAGAAGATACTTATATTCCTTCGCTCCTTTCAGGCTCCACATTTAAAACCTAAACTCTTCTCAACCATCTGTCATAGTGAACCTATGTGTTCTTGCTTGTTGGAAAATGTGAAAAGAATTTGAATTGGAGAGATCCTGAATTTTTTTCCACATCGCTGAACACAGCTGTTATGACTTAACTGTATGAAACCAAGCTTCTTGTAAACCGATTATGATACTTTTTTATTTTTATGACTAATTGAAGCCTAATAATTTTTGACCGTTGTAATAGTGTATCGTTGTAGAATGGAGTTAAATAGCCTCACTGTTTTCTTGGTTGTCGTTGCTCCAGCCGACGATCAAATACGAGGAGCAGCCCGACTTTGTCACGGCGACAGGCGGCACCCTGCACCTCTACCAGCTGGAGGGCCTCAACTGGCTGCGCTTCTCCTGGGCTCAGGGCACCGACACCATCCTGGCAGATGAAATGGGTCTGGGCAAAACCATCCAGACAATCGTCTTTCTCTATTCACTGTTCAAGGAGGTACTGCTGGGATTGTTTCTGCTTTATCACATTACGGATTCTGTAAGGGGCATCAACACCATCCTGCTCTTCTTTCAGGGCCACACTAAGGGTCCTTTCCTGGTCAGTGCGCCCCTCTCCACTATTATAAACTGGGAGAGGGAGTTCGAGATGTGGGCGCCCGATTTTTACGTGGTGACGTACACGGGAGACAAAGACAGCCGAGCCATCATCAGAGAGAACGAGTTCACGTTCGACGACTCCATCAAAGCCGGAAAGAAGGCCTTCAAACTCAGGGTGAGACGGCGCTAATGGTTGCTAACACCTTTTTTTTTTTTTTCAGAAAAGCATCCATTTATTCTTCATCTGTTGTTTCCCTTGCTGCAGCGCGAGGCTCCCATTAAATTTCACGTCCTTCTGACATCCTATGAGTTGGTGACCATCGATCAGACGGCGCTCAAGTCCATCGACTGGGCGTGTCTGGTGGTGGACGAGGCTCACCGCCTCAAAAACAACCAGTCCAAGGTGCCACTGCTCTGTCTGTCACTGTTAATGCTCGGACTGAAACGATTAATCGGATTAACAGTGATTAATCGATTATTGAAATAATGGTCAGCCAATTTAGTAATTGATTAATTGTTAACTAGACCATATGGACTCAAACAAAAGCCAGTTGCTGAAGATCAGCATAGTCATAGCAGTCATTATGTCAAAGCTGTACAAAAATTATATAAATTTTGCATTCCAGATTAAAAAAACAACTCTTGTCTGTAAATGTGTTCCACCTAGAACAACTCATTTGGTATGCTGTTAGCTTCACCTGGCTCAAATTCTGTAAAAAAACAAAATGTCCTGTCAAGTGCCTTTTGTTGTCCAATTATTAAATTGGTTGATGCAAAGTTAGTCAGATAATCTACAAATGCTCAAGCGTGAACTAAAAGAATGCTGTGCTATTGCATTTTGGACAAAATATTTATTTTCTTATTTAAAAAAGAAACTGAATTATTTGTTCATTTGCATTTTTTATGTATTTCTAATATTGCCTAGAGAAGGCTTAAGTGGTTAAATGAAAAGTCTGCTGAATGTGCCCACTGTTTCATCTGATTAATCATCCGAACAATCAATTCCTAAAGTAATTGTTGGATGTCTGTTGTAAGCAGGACGTGTGATAGAAATGATCTTTCCTAAAAAATCATGCTGAAAGACTTCTTTTGTTAAGATCAGAGTCGGATTTGTCTTTTTCTGCAGTAACATGATCAGTAAAGCTCAGTTCTTTCTTTGTGTATTTGTAGTTCTTCAGGCGTTTAAATGACTACAAAATTGACTACAAGCTGCTGCTGACTGGAACTCCTCTGCAGAACAACCTCGAAGAGTTGTTTCACCTGCTCAACTTCCTCACACCGAATCGCTTTAAGTATGACTCTTTTTATTAAGCAAATGTTTTCCCTTAATAATGGTTATTAAAGTAGGATAAGAATGACAGTTTTTCATATTGAGTCTCTTCTTCTGCGTAGCAACCTGGAGGGCTTCCTGGAAGAGTTCGCCGACATCTCCAAAGAGGACCAGATCAAGAAGCTCCACGACCTGCTGGGGCCTCACATGCTGCGGAGGCTCAAGGCCGACGTGTTTAAGAACATGCCGGCTAAGACCGAGCTGATTGTCAGAGTGGAGCTGAGCCCCATGCAGAAGTACGCGTCACACAAATAACCAGCTTAGCAATTAAATGCAATGGGTGTAGCAGTACATGTGTGTGTACCATCAGTTAACAGGTGACCATGAGTTATTAGGAAGGTGCACACGTGTATTTTTTATTTTTTTTTAAATGCAAAGTGAATTTTATAGGACTTCCTTTGAGTGCTTCTCACTAAATACGGTTCATTCATTTCATTGTCCTTTTTTTCCCTGAGTTTTATTTTCGCGTTAAAATAATTTTGTTTTGCTTTGCATGATCATTTTTTCCTAATTTCATGGCTTTGTTGTTTTGCTTTGAAAAACAGGAAGTACTACAAGTTGATTCTGACCAAGAACTTCGAGGCTCTGAACTCGAAAGGCGGCGGAAACCAGGTGTCTCTGCTCAACATCATGATGGACCTGAAAAAGTGCTGCAACCACCCGTACCTCTTCCCTGTCGCCTCCATGGTGAGAGCAAAACATATATACATGAACATAAGAAAAACATTTATACAAAATTAAAACTCTTTCTAAAACCTAGAAAGTTGAAGTTTGTTCTTCAAATAACCAACTTTGTTGAGCAAATAACTGTAATAAATATGAACTTGCTGTATGGGGACATCCGGTGGTAACATGTGGTAGTGCAAGTCACAATACAGCAAGATATAATGTTGATGTTTTCGAAAACACATTTATAACTAATGACAAATCTTGATGTTATTCTTTTATTTGATCTTTGCAGTCATTTTATAGTCATTTTTTCTGTATGAAGTTGCGAAATTTTTATTCTTGGTGATTTGTTTCCCTTGTGGCTGACTCACTTACACAGAAAGGTCACTGTAAAGACACACCTGGATATCCTGTAGCTGTTTGAACTCCTCTGCTCTAAATTCAGCTGGCAAACTCAAATGAGTCCCGCAGTGTTAACTCTTTTGTTTTACACGTGTTCTTGCAGGAAGCCCAGAAAACACCTAGCGGGGCGTACGAAGGCTCGGCCCTCACCAAGGCCTCTGGGAAGCTGACGCTGCTGCAGAAGATGCTGAGGAAGCTGAAAGATCAGGGGCATCGAGTGCTGGTCTTCTCACAGGTAGAAAACACACACAGACCCTGGATAAAAACGGAGAAACACATCCACATGCTTGTTTTCTGAGCACGTCATGAACACACTCTGGAGTTTCAGCAGTAGACTGCAATTTCAGGATGGGCGATCAAAGATTTCCTCTGTATCTTTTTTTTTTGTAGATGACTAAAATGCTGGATTTATTAGAAGATTTTCTGGACTACGAGGGTTATAAGTACGAGAGGATTGATGGAGGCATCACGGGCGCACTGAGACAAGAGGCCATCGACAGATTCAACGGTAACACAGGAGAGTCATTATTATCATTATTAGGGCTGTAGTGATGCATCAGAAGACACACGATATTAGGTTCAGACGTTTTGAAAAATCGTGTTTATTAAAGATGTCCCGTCAGTTTCTTAATTTCGTCCAGGTTTCACTTCAGCTTTCTGCATTTTTCAAGCATGTTAAAAAACATTGACATTAAAAGCTTTTACACCTTAATGTTTTAATAAACATCCAGTCAGTCAATTATACAGTCTTGTGTTTATTAGTGTTTAGATTTTAACTTCATACTGCCTTTTTGCATACCATGGCACATTTTATTTCTGTTGATACAATCCCAGTTATGCTGGTATTTAAAGTGCATTGACTCCATATTTATTTGCGTTTTTTTTTTCTTTTTCTGCCTCTTACACTTGCAGCTCCCGGAGCGTGTCAGTTTTGCTTCTTGCTCTCCACCAGAGCCGGAGGTCTGGGCATAAACCTGGCTACGGCCGACACGGTCATCATCTTCGACTCTGACTGGAACCCCCACAATGACATTCAGGTGCAGTTCAGCTCCTCCATAGTAAAGGTTTTTGGTATCGCCTTTATTCATGCCTTAACAGAAGCGGGGCTGTTTCCCGTGCAGGCGTTCAGCAGAGCTCATCGCATCGGGCAAGCCAACAAGGTGATGATCTACCGCTTTGTGACGCGAGCCAGCGTGGAGGAGCGCATCACCCAGGTAGCCAAAAGGAAGATGATGCTTACTCACCTGGTGGTGCGGCCAGGTCTGGGATCCAAGGCCGGCTCCATGACGAAGCAGGAGCTGGATGACATCCTCAAGTTTGGGACAGAGGAGCTCTTCAAGGATGAAGGAGAAGGTGAGGAAATGACGCATGTTGGGATGGATTTTTAGCGAAGCCTGCTCTGCTGATTGAAATTATGTAAACTGAAGCGATTAATCGTTTTTTAATCAATCAAAATAGCTGTCAACTAATACTAGTCGATTAATTGCTAACTAAAGTTTACAGATAACAATTGTATGTTTTTAATGTATTCCTAGTATGTAGAATAAGTTTAAATAGTTAAATAAAAAATCTTCAGAACGTGACAATTTTTGTATTCTGATTAATCGTCATAATGATCGATAGAATAATCGATTACTAAAATAATAATTAGCTGCAGCCCTAATGTCGACAGCTTCCTCTACGAGCTTTTATCACTCTGCCTATGCCAGGTATGAAGAACAACTCTGGGGACAAAGTTGAGGATGAGGGCAGCGTCATTCACTACGACAGCACCGCCATCGAGAGGCTGCTGGATCGCAGCCAAGACGCCACAGACGACACTGACGTCCAGAACATGAACGAGTACCTGAGCTCCTTTAAGGTTGCCCAGTACATGGTCCGAGAGGAGGACAAGGTGAGATGGAAGCAGGAGCGACACAGAGTCACAAAGTTGCACTGACGTGTGCTGAATGGATTGCTTCCTGGCAGGGCTAATGAGAATTTTGGGGTATGCAATGTTGTATGGTTTGTATCTCAGATGTTAGAGTTAAAACAAACTCTTTCCGTATGCACACACTTGTCACAAACCTCAAAAGTTCTGGTTTAGAGTTTCTTTTACAATTTGCATTACTTACACGCACTCAGAAAGATGGAGAGACCTAGAGCTCTCTAGAATTGAGGATGCAGAGCAGAATCATCCAAAATAAACATTTTAATTTATTTGGTCTTCGGCCCAGAAACTGTATACGCTCCAGGGAGACTGCTCTGCTGCAGATTAATGGCAACGCAGCCGTTTCCTTTCCAGAGAATATTAGTTAACCTAGAAACTAAACGTTGCCATGTTTATACTTTGTATCATTTGATACTATCTCTATATCAGAAACAATATTGCAAATTTCCTAGAAATTACAATGAGAAAAAAAGAGAGCTCTTCTTCTTAATAAAAGGCAATGATGATAAAATAAAATCTGACAAGTAGCATGTAAAAGATAAAGACTATGTCAAAATAAATTGGTACAATGTCGATGAGGGGCGTTTTTGCCCAGTTTCTAACCCAGCACCAGTTTTGCTGCTGAAACAGGAGGAAAGCCTCTTTCAACAGGAGATGGAGGCGGGCTCATTGGTAACAGCAGCCAATCAAAACATGTGGTACGCCATGTTCAAAAGTACAGAGGTTAGGGTTGCTTTAGAAAAAAAAAAAAAAAACACAACCGAGTGAAATCACTGTACTTAAGCAAAAAGATAAAGTTGAATTGGCATCATTATAACTCAGGCTGGTCTCTTATCTTCACCTGTCAGAGACTTTAAATAGGTCAATACACTATTTATACCCATGCCTGAAGCTTTTTTCCCTGATTTCATGAATGTTTTCGTTGTCCAGCTGCCGGTGCAGATGAGCAGTCAGATGATTAGGATTGTGCAGCATTCACAAGCACCGCTTCGCTTGTTGTTTGAAACGGCATTAATAAACTAAGGTGGTGATATTAGTGCATCTGCTGGCAGGGATACCACGGCTCCGACTTGCTGCAGGGATCACGAGAACAGCGTTAGGCTTGTTTGCATCACCTTTGTCTGACAGAGTTCAGTTAGTTTATGTGTTAATCTAAATTATAAATCTTCCTCTCACGGCAGAAGTAATTATAGAGCGATGCAGGGTGATGATGAATCCAACAAGTTAATTAGACTGCAGGCAGGCCTCAACACATCCAAACTTTATATAGCTTTTAAATAATGTTTTTAAATTAAGTCAAGACAGGGGTTGGTGTCTTTGGACCAGAATATCTAAAAACAGTTGTACTTACTGACTTTGGATGGGATTAAATTGACCTCCACCAATGATGTCAGGAACCTTGACATCATCTTTGATCAGATTAAACCTTCAAATTCACTATTAAACATGTTGGCTTTTAGTTCCTTTTTGTATCCAATGCTAAATTGTTTTCAGGTTGTCTAACCAGCTCCTGAACATTAGTCTAGTCCTGTAGCAGAATCTCAATTTGATTTGCGGTTCTACTGAGTCATTGGAACACATTGTAGATATGGTGGTGCATATCTACAATAGATATATCTACAATGGTAGATATATGGCAGATTCTAGATATAGATGTTGTATATATGTGTATCTTTTATCATTTCTTGTGGCAAATTTCTTATCATGACAAGAATTTTGGTTTATTATTATTATGATAAATTCTAATTAATGATCTTTAAAACTTCCCACCCCCAGCATTGTCTTTATTGTCAGAATTTATACTTTTACTATTTTTTTCCCTCTGTTTGTTCAATGAAAGCATAAATAAATACCAACAAATTTGGAAATACAGTTACTGTGTGCAATTTAGTGATACAAATTACCCTGGGAATATTTTTCAAAAGCGTTATTTGTATTTCTATGACTATAGTCACGGCCATGCGGTTACCTAAAAAAGATGTAATAAATAGTTCTTAAGACCTTGTTTATGATAGCAACTTCTGTTGCTATCATAATAGTACCTCAAAATATCACGATAAAACGTCAAGTCCACAACTGATATTGAGGGTTGTTGTGTTGGAAGGTGACCTCTCACCCCAGTTTTAGTTTTCTGCCACAAATTCAGCTGTGCTCTTACCTTACTTGCTTTGTCCCCAACGTGACTTCTGGCAAACCATCCCCGCTACTGCACATTACAATACGATGTCTCAGTGAGTCTACATAATTAGCCTCCTCCAATCTGTGTGCTTGCAGATTGAGGAGATCGAGCGGGAGATCATCAAGCAGGAGGAGAACGTGGACCCGGATTATTGGGAGAAGCTGCTGCGGCATCACTACGAGCAGCAGCAGGAGGACCTGGCCAGCAAGCTAGGTAAAGGGAAGAGGAACCGCAAGCCTGTGAACTACAACGACGCTGCGCAGGAAGACCAAGGTAATGACCGGCTCTGGATCTGGGGAGGCTCACATAAGTTTGGCAAAATTCTACCAGCTGTTTCATGCTACTGACGCTGTAGGAAGAGGATCAAGCTTGTGTTTAAGAAAGAAATATTGTTTAGGACAACCCTAAGAATAACTGCAATTTACTGGATTGGTGTTTTACTTGAGAGGTTTTGGGGTTTAAGGCATTTTTTGCAGAGTGGAAGGGAATGAGCCTGGCCTATTGACAAAGCACCGTGTGCTGTTTCAGAGTGGCATGCTGACATTTCAGATAACCAGTCCGAATACTCCGTGGGCTCCGAGGAGGAGGATGAGGACTTCGACGATCGGCCAGAAGGTAAGGAGCGATAAAACAAAGAACGAAATACGGAAGATGACACTTGAAATCGATAGAAAACTGCTTGTGAAAGATTGTCCGACACACTCACAGGTCTGCGTTGAATCACAGTCTGACTTTGATTTAGTCGTTGTGGCTTTTTCTGGCAGAACTGCATGAGTTAGACTGCCAAGTATTCCAACCATCTCCTACAGGAGAGAGTTAGTAGAAAAAACTTCAATCATATCAGGAGTGTGTTTTTTTTTAATTCCTTGACATCCGCTGGCAATAAATCTAGGGATAAATCTGTAACATAATGTTAATAGTCTCTCCTCCCTCTCAGCTAATATTCCTCCGTGGCTTGTCACACGGTTTCTGTTGTCTGTTCTCGTTCACAGGTCGGAGGCAGTCACGTCGTCAGCTGAGGAATGAGAAAGATAAACCTCTGCCTCCTCTTCTGGCCAGAGTGGGAGGCAACCTAGAGGTCTGTCCACCCAACCAACAAGTCCTTCTTCAACTTCTGGGCTGTTTGATTGTGATTATTTTGGAAATGGGTCTAAACCGGCTCTCTGTTTATTTAATAATTAATGTGAAAAATCTTATCTTAAACTAGAGTTCACTGTAAAGCTAATCCATCTCCAAAAAATGTGAATTTTCTTGTTTATCCTGATAGTAGTGTAATTATATTGGTCTCCATCGCTCATGTTTTGACTCTAAGTTTATTTTGTCATTATCAAGTTGTTGAACTTTCTCAGAAAAACTATTTTTACATACAGTATATAATAACATCTCCTGGAGCTACATAGTGCCTTGCAAAAGTATTCACATCTCTTGGAATTGTTTTCGATTTTTTTACGTCACAACCTTAACCATCAATAAGTTCAAGGGATTTGGATACTTTTACAAACTATAGGTGTTTTTTCAGCTTTTCAGCTGTCCTCAGCGCCACTTTTACTTGTAGAAAAATGAAATGCTTCCTATTCCCTCAATAGGTTCTTGGTTTCAACACACGGCAGCGCAAAGCTTTCCTGAACGCGGTGATGCGTTGGGGTATGCCGTCTCAGGACGCGTTCTCATCTCAGTGGCTCGTTAGGGACCTCAGGGGAAAAACTGAGAAGGAATTCAAGTAAGTGAAAACAACAAAACAGCTGGCATCAAATCTGTTTATCCTCATCTGATTGAGTAGGTTTTTTTTATCAACGTATTGCCTTTTCTTTTTCACGCAGAGCTTACGTGTCTCTCTTCATGCGTCACCTGTGCGAGCCGGTCGCCGACGGGGCCGAGACTTTCGCCGACGGCGTCCCGAGGGAGGGCTTGTGTCGGCAGCTCGTCCTGACGCGTATTGGCGTCATGTCTCTGGTCAAGAAGAAGGTCAGAAAATGAAAGACGGGCAGAACAGAGACAGTTGTGACCACATTTTAGTTCTGTTAATCTGAAACAGGCAGTTTGCCCAAAAGACAAAAGGACAACATGTCAGGTTTATAGATGTCAAATGAAGATTTCCGTTGGCTAGTTTTGTTAGCACACAGAGTGTTCGCGAATCCTTTAAGTCTTAAAATGTCTTAACTTCATGTGTATAAAATTGAGGCATTAAATCTCTTAAATTCATTTAAGAAATTAGTTGGCCTTTAGTATGTTAATCACAGGTCTTAAATTTTGTCTAGACTGGAGTATTAAATCTTGTATATTCTGTTTTTTTGGGGGACTTTTCAAAAAATGTCTGAGTTTCTCTCAGACATTTTCATTGGATTCCTCCAGGCTGCTGAGGCTACCGATATCTCACTGCTAACAGCCCCTTGGCAGCTAGTTAGCTAGCTAGCATTTTTGTGTCCATCACGATTAAGTGCAAATTTATTGCCAGTTGGCTGGACGAAATGCATACATTTCTGTGGAGATAAGTCTTGCATTCCATCCATAATGGTTGTAAAAAGGTCTTAAATTTGATTTACTGAGGCCTGCAGAAACTCTATTGTAACTAAAAAACCAAAAAGACAACATCTCCCTCAAAGAACACACAGTTCTAAACAGTCTGACCAGACTTAAAGCCCATTTCATCTTTTCTCTTTTTTTTTTTGCCCATTCTGTTTCCCAGTCATCATGTAACACCACGGGCAGATGTTTAGTCTAACTCTGCCCAAAAAATAAGACTCTCCTGATCACTAGCAGCAGTCTTGAGCTTTTAGAAATGAGTTTTTAAACAAATGTGTCAGACCAAGGGCGACTGCGGCTCGGGCGACAGTGTTGGCTGCAATGTGTCAAGTACAATTACAAAATAAATAATTGTGATCAAAACTAAAATTTCTGTAAATAAGCATACTAGAGGTTCCTAAAAATGTCAACTAGTGCAGCCGTTTTCCCCGAAATAGAACGACGTTGGGTTCTGATATTTAAAATTCAACACCAGTCAGAAAGCAACTTTAATAAAAATGAACGTTAACTGGCTAGAAACACTAATTGTTGCAGGTGGATAATAAAAAGAATCGCACAAATTCCAAACTTATTTCTTGCAAAGACCTCCAGCGAGTTGTTTTGATTTCTGCAACTTCCAGTTTGCCAGTTTATTTTACTTCATTTAAACATCTTCCACTCAGTTTGCGGTCCAACCTGTTTAGACCTGCAGCTGTCCTGATCTGTTTGTACCAAGGGGAAATGTTTGATAAGCTGCCAAGTCCAAATGGCATGCCTTTGGTTTATTTAGGGAAAAAAAATGTAATTGATAAACTATGCATGTCTCAGGCTTTTATTCAATTTATTTTCTGCTCAGTTTTGACTTTCTCGTGTTCAGATCCAAGAGTTTGAGCACATCAACGGACGGTGGAGTCTTCCGGAGCTCAAACCCGAACTCAGCGTTGACAAATCCTCCTCCCGGGCCTCCTCTCCCACCGCAAAGACTGCGACTCCCACACCCGATGCAAGCTTCAACAACACGCCATGCACCTCGAAGCCAGGTAGCCGACGTGACGGGCTGTAGATCCAGCAGGGGGCGCTCTAAACTAAAGGCACTCAGAGTGTACTTATCGTTCACGTTTGTTTGTCTGAACACACACAGCGACTCCTGCTCCATCGGAGAGGCTGGAGAAGAACGGGAAGGAGGGTGGAAAGGAGGAGGAGAAGGGGGAGGCTGATGCCTCTGCGGAAAAGGAGAAAGTGAAGGAGAAGGAGCAACAGAAAGAGGTGGACGGCAACAAGACCGGCGATGCTGAGGAGGTGAGACAATGTCTCTAAAGCCCCAACCACACAGCTGGAGTAAAAAGAAATTCTAAATTATGTGAGATTGACAGAAAAGTTCAACTATTGGAAAATATTTTCCTCATTTTCACAATTAAAGCATAAACTTTTATATATAGTTATTGGCTGGTGTCAAACAAGGTGAAAGTAAAGCTAACACATTTAGTGTCCATTTAAACGTCAAATATAGGCTTTTTAAACCATTTAACATTTTCCTTCTTTACAAACACAAACTTGATTTATTGTTTTTTATTTATTCAATCAGTCATCAAATAGTTTTTTTATCCATACTTTAAAACACTGCAACAATGTAAACAACTTGACTGAAAACGTGCAGACAAAAGCACAAGGTTCATATTTATACCTGTCCTACACATCAAATGAAACAAAATTAATATAAAAAACTCAAATCATATCACTTCTTGTATATATAATCCTAATGAATATAGATTTCAGTTTGTATTTTTATTCTGATGAAATCTGAAAAGATTTGGGGAATATTTGGAGAATAAATCATTAAGTTCTACAGTCAGATTTGCTTATGTCTTTTAAAATATCTTAAAAGCTTTGCGTAAAATCTTAAAATATACTAAAAATGATTGTGACACTCTTCTTGGCAGCTTTCATCCTCAACAAAAGAATCGTCGCAGAAGGCCTCTCCAATTCAAAAGATGGATGGCAAAGAAGAGAGTACCACCAAAGAGGATGACAGGAAGGAATCGACCGAGGCTTCAGCCGCCACATCAGAGGAGAATAAACAACAAGAGGACAGTAAAGAGGAGACTAAACAAAACACCGATGTTACAGAAAAGAAGTCAGGTAAATCCCGTTTACGCTGTTCCACATCGATGGATAAAAATAATAATAAAAAAAAAGATCTGTGACTTAAGAGAGTTTGTACATGCAGAGGGAGAGAAGCCTGGGGAGGACAAAGAGAAACAAAAGATGGATGAAATGCGAACATCTTCAGAGGCAACAGAAGCCAGAGAAAAAACCGAGGCGTCTGACCCGAAGAGAGGTGCGGTGCGCTGCTTGAAAATGCTAAAATAACTTTATTATTTTTGTCTAAGTAGGTGTCTATTTTGGTAACAGAAGAGGTCAAAGGTGAAAGGGATGCTGGGAAAGAGATCAAAGCAGCCAAGGAGGAGACGCCAAAGGGTAATGGGAAGCCTCAGACCGAGCGGCCGCGCTTCATGTTCAACATCGCAGACGGCGGCTTCACAGGTCGGCTGTTTTTTTGGCTTTCATGGAAGAATATTTTGTGAGTCACTAAAAAAAAGATCTTATGATTCAAGTAACATTGATAAAAAATCCCTGAGCTTCACAATGTGAGGACATACAGAAACAGACGAGGGCTGCACTGCTGTTGTATTGTAGAAGCATTTGTCTGTGTGGATGGGTGATTTCAGCTATTTACAAATGACATTTGGTGAAAATAGAGAACTAAGAATGAAGCAACATCTTTGTAAAAGTCGGTTGTGTTATGTGGGATGATATTTCATGGGAAATGCAGTGTCATACTTCATTTATTAATGACTAAAATGTCTTTGATTGGGATTACACACGGTACTTAGAAAAACTCCTAAATTTGTAATGACTGCATATTATTTACAGTATGTTTACTAGTTCTTTTTAATAGTCACGTTTTTCAGGAAAATGCATTCAACTTCTACTTTTTAAAAAAAAGAAAAACATGAGCTCATTTGAAGAGAAAGGCGTAATTCAGGAAATACTTTTAACCGGTTGACCGAAACATGTGTGCAGTTGTCTAAACAACATAAAATGTGCCACTTATATAAACACATGAAACATAAGTCCTGCTTTCAGAGGGTTCCAAATAAATATCACTAAGGAGCCAAATTTGCCCTGAACCTGATCATGAACCCAGAAAAGCTGCGGGTGTGTGGCGGAAAAACACACCTGCTGCAGTCGGGACTCGGGAAGGTAAGCGATCTGAAAGCCACCTCGTTGTTTTCCTCCTGCAGAGCTGCACACTCTCTGGCAGAATGAGGAGCGGGCTGCCATCTCCTCGGGTAAGATGAACGAGATCTGGCACCGTCGACACGACTTCTGGCTGCTGGCGGGAATCGTGGTGTATCCTTGACAGCGGTTGCCCGGGTGATGACCCTGCTGTGTTTGTTTATGGGGGAGTTTTTCTAGTGGCAGTCAGAAAGGCAGCTTAATAAGTCAACAAGCCAGAAGAGCTTTGTAAACGGCAATACGTGTCTGCTAGAAGTTGATGTTGTTCTATATAGGCAGTTTTTAGATTAAACTTTTTGGATTAAACTAGTACCAGAGGGTAAAAAAAAAGTCTTAAAGTTGCGTATCTAAAATTGAGGTCTTAAAATATCTTAAATTCAATTAAAAAAGTAAGTTTCATGGGAAAAACATTAATCACAGATCTCAATTTTTTTTTAATGACTTGGCCATTTAATATATTGTATAACTCTATGTGGGTTTTTTTTTCTTCCAGGACTTTTCTGTGAGGCAAACATCTGAGTTGCTCACAGACCTTTTCACTTCATAGCGTTCTGTGACTCGAGGTGGTTGAGGCTACCATTAACTAGCTGCTAATATAAGCTAATTGCTTGTACTAGCTTATATTAGCAAGTATAAGCTAATATAAGCTAACATTAGCTTATATAAGCTTATATTTAATATAATTTGCACAAATTTATCATAAGTGGCAATGATAAATTTGCACTTATGATAAAGTGCAAATTTATCACCATTTGGCTGCACTAAGTTTGTACATTTCTGAGGAGATACAGGTCTTAAATTCTATTCATATGTCTTAAAACTATTTGCTAGCTGCATCCTAATAATATCAGTTAATAATATACATAATACCCATTTATGCTGTGATTTGTTGGTACAGTAAGCTATCGTCTCTAAATACTAAGTCAAAATCAGAAGTTGGGACATTAGTCTTAGTTGAAATTTCCAAAACAGGAGCTCCTTCTCTGACTCAGACAGTTTAATAACCCTTGACCTGTTCACCAGACATGGCTACGCTCGTTGGCAGGACATCCAGAACGATCCACAGTTCGCAATCGTCAATGAGCCGTTCAAGTCGCAGGCAAATAAAGGAAACTTCTTGGAAATGAAGAACAAGTTTTTGGCTCGGCGTTTTAAGGTAGGACTTTTTTTTTTTTTTACGCTTTGCATGTCTGATATTAGAGACATCCCATCTAATTTATCCAAGTTTTTTTTTCACATTTTCACTTCGCAAAAAGACATGGTTTCTATTGCTAAAAAAAAAAATGGCTAAAATGTCTCGGCATCTTCCATCACCTGACTACGTCCAGCGGTTGTATGACGGATGCCCCTAGACCCACATATTGACTGAGTGGTACTGCTGACCGCTGCACTTCTAGAAGGGCTCTCTTCCTGTTTTTGAGCGGTTTGCATGTTTCAGATCCTTCCCTCAACATCCTCATTTACTGTATCTCCCTCTCCTACTGTTTCTTGACATTTCCCTTTACCAAATTCTTCAAGTTTTTCTTAAATCTGGTGACAACAGTGCACACACACACACACACACAAACCTGGAGAGTTTCTCATAAATTTCCCTCCAGGATGCCTTCAGCTGTGATTGGTTGTGTAATACGACTCCCTGTTTTGGAACACTGCTATATATAGCCAGGTTTTCCTGGACTCACTACTAATTCACAGTTTGTCTGAATTAGTCATGAAATGCCTACAATACAGTTGTAAACAAGAGTGGATTTGCTGACAAATATAAGATGAAGTCTATATTTTTTGACTCGGGCTCCTAGGTTTTCTTTTGTTTGACGTATTCACATTTTTTTTAACTGTGTGCCAAATAATCAGCGCAAAGAGAATATTTCTGAGTAAACTTGCATTTTATCCGAGGTACCGACTGTGTCAGTTTAATGTGGAAGCTTTCATATTCAGTCGATGGCTGTCCACTGTTATTATAAGCATTAAATTCATCAAATGCATCTTGAAATTACACAAGGTGTTCAGAAATTACATTTGATTCTGCATTCACTGAAACCTTGAAACAATTCAAACGGATTTTCCTTACAACTTCAAACGTTGTAAGGAAAATGAGATGTAGATTCCTCATATTTTTCTTTGTTTTTTTCATCAGCATAAATAATCTCATTCTGTTCCTAAATGCTGAATCCCTTGTTGATTGTGCATTACTCAAAAATAAACTTGTAATCAAATTCTTTGCTCCATCTTTTATGACCCATGTGTTGTCCTGATAGAATCACAGATGGTGAGTAGTGATTGGTTGTTGCACACAGGATGTAGAGTTTCAGATTACAGGAGAGGAATGTCAACAAGACGTGCTTTTACTGTGGAAAACGGAGCATGTGCGAAAATATACCTATTTTGGACACTACAAGTGTCTTTTTTTTAACTTCTATTATTGTTATTATTGTTATTATTTGTCTCCTACAGAGTTTGTTTTCTGTTTTGTTTGTGTGATAAAGAAAAAAAAATCAACTTGCTGCAAGACATACCGTTAGAAGTTCAAGGTTTACAATGTCACTAAATATTTCAAATTTAAGATTTAAATTTTGTGCACATTGTTGCACATTAGAATACTTCTGCACAAGCACATTCAAAACTAAAGCAGATTAGGACGCCAGCAACACATATCACACTGAGAAAATAACTTTAGTTTATAAATCAATAATATAATCTGATATTCTCAATACTAAAAGTTTGCTGCTGCCCATTAATTTCTAGAGCTTTGTCTCTCTCCCTGGAAGTAAATAAACTTGTGCCAGTGCAGAAACTTTTTACATAAAATATGGAGCACTGTGTAAAAAAAAAGAAGAAAAAGTATAAAAAACTTTTTAAAATCCAATTTCCAGCTCCAGAAACTGTAAACTGTAACAGCGCATCATTATTGTGAGGTAGAGCTGTGTTTCAGTTGGTCTGGAATGTCAAAACTGGCATCTGGGAATGACGTGTCGCGAGTTGGAAAACTACTGTGAGCAATCCGAGCTGACCTCAGCGCGTCCGTCCATCTATCCGTCCTGACCCCACATCCTTCCAGCTGCGCAGCCAATAGGAGAGGAATTGTGCTTATTTTACGTTTTCAAACAATAAAAGAGCATTTTCACAATTACAGATTGTACAGTACTGTGTGTCCTTTATTTATGACTGAGGAGCGTGTAAAAGCAGTTTATTTTTGTAACTTTTGTACCCGTGCCATCCATATTACATATTGAACTCGGGGTGACACGGGAACCTTCATCTTTCCTATTTGATTGGTTGTTTATCTTTGATTTTCAGACTCGGAAAATGAAAAAAATTTGACTTTTTAATAATTCAGTCAAACGACGACAAGGTCAAAGTACCCTTTTATAGCATTTTCTCAAGATTTTATAGTTTTCTTCCAGGAAATCAGAGTTTTTAATCATTTAATCAATCATTTAATGTTTTCTTTAATTTACCCTGAAGGTTTTACGAAAGATTTTCCTGGGATATTGGTTAAGATGTTTTTATTACGTCAGATCTTTATGGACTTTGTTGCATCCAGCTTGAAGAACACGCATTGCTACACTGATACAACGTAAGATTTGACAAGACCTGCAGATCTGGAAAAGACTGCTAACCGGTAAACAATTACAAGAGAGTGACCAAATATACAGACCACTTCATAATTTCCTTTATCCTCAGGTTTTTTAAAGTTTCAGTGGCTAATGTTGGGATTAATCTTAGGAACTGCTGCTTTTTTGTGAATTAGCTAGTCGAACAACTAAATGTCTTTAGTGTTCTTCTTTAGTTAATGGTTTGTTTAGTAACAAAAATAAAAACACAAAGCTTTGTCTCGCAAGTCTTACATTACTTTTTATTCTGGTTCTAGATGCATCACCTGGCAACATTTCAATAAACTGTTAGTAAATAAGTTAGTTAGTCATCTGAAATTCTCCGATTAAACAAAGCAAAGTTCTAGAGAAAAAAAAAGTGTTGCTACCCCATTTCCAAAGAGCAGTGAAACCAGCATGACTTGACATTATAGTTAAGTGGACAAAAAAAAATGAGGAAGAAAGATTTCCTGTATGGAAGAAGTGACATATTTTCCTCCAACTCTTGTTCTCCCACTCAGTAAATAGGAACTTGTTAACACTTTCAGACCTGAAACTAAAATATCCCTTGTTCCGAAGTTGCCTAATATCTAAGCTGAAGTATTTCCTGTGGAGATTGATTCCCCAAGCTCCATAGGAACTTGCAGAATCAGTTTAATATTTAGTGTCACAGCTTAATAATCAATGTCAGATTATCAATTCTTCATGTAATATAAATATCTATTTTATTAAGTTATTAAGTTTTATGTCTTCATCCCAGATTTCCTCCTTTATGACATAATTTCATCTGAGCTTCCATGCATATATTGAACCCCCAGAACTGCTGTTTTTCAATATGTGACGAGTATTTTCCTTACTGGCCCCTTGCAGCTGCTGGAGCAGGCTCTGGTGATCGAGGAGCAGTTGCGGCGGGCGGCTTACCTAAACATGACCCAGGACCCGAGCCACCCGGCCATGGCCCTCAACGCTCGCTTCGCGGAGGTGGAGTGCCTGGCGGAATCGCACCAGCACCTCAGCAAGGAGTCGCTGGCAGGGAACAAGCCAGCCAACGCTGTTCTGCACAAAGGTCAGTGACAACACCGCTACGTCGATACGGGATACAGTTCTGGTCAGAACTTTAGATGCACATCTTAGGCATGGGTCTGGTGTTCTTTTTGGTATTTTATCCCTGATTTAACCATTTTTTCCCCCCAGGATGTAAAGGGCAATATAGACTTAGAATTTTATTGCAATATTTTGTGGTAATATTACAGTAATGATGGAAATTATTTTTAAAAATATAGATTTAGGTAACTGTGTAGCTATGTCTGCATGGCACAGCATTCGTAGCGCCACAAACACAGATACTGCTCTTGAAAAACGTTCTTATTTGAAACCTTTTTCACCAGGACACCAGTCACTTAAAGAAGTGTGATTTATATCACCAAGCTGCACACAGTAACTGCATTTAATCATATTTTGGAATTCACTGATATTTATTGATGCTGTCGTGGAAGAAAAAAAATAATTCCCATAATAATGTATGTTTTTTTAACTTAATTAACTGAAAATTACCTAGACAGCAATAAATAAAATGTTTTATAAGAAAATTTTCATAATAAATGATACGTGAATAAATATTCACCCTTAGTTGTACAACAGACAACTTCAGTTATTTTTGAAAACAAGAATTTGCTGCTGACGTATAAATTTACTGTGGGTTTTCTCGTAAATATAGACACAAATAGACAAAGTTTAAATCGTCTGACCCCAAACACTCACCCTCTGATGAAAGAAAATTGATATTTAAGAAGAATCCATTCCCACTCGCAGCTTGAGATTTTGATCATCTGTCCCCGCAGAAGAACAAAACAAGATACATCCAGAGCTACAGTGGAATGGTTTAGATCAAATGATATTTATTAGTTAACATCTTGTGGAAAAAGAAAGTACGATGTCCAAAAAAATATTTCCCCCTAAAATCGACAGCTAGGATCCACCTTCAGTCCATTTAAAAAATTTATGGAGTAAGACTTTAAGTCGTGTCTGGACCAGGAAAACCGACCAGTCTAACTCTGTTGCAGTTCTTAGATTTATGACCCTTCAAACAGCTCTCCAAAATACTGCCATGGCGCTGAGATGAAGAAGTTTCTGTTTTTATGGCAATCTGTGGAGCATTTTTGGGCAGGAAGGTGTCACTAGTAAAAATATAAATGCAGTCAAATCAGTTTTGTTGCTAATCTTTGACTCATCCCGGCCTATAATCGCCATTGTCCTGCTTATTATTTTCCGGAAAATAATAAATTTTTTGAGTTTGTTGGGGTTTTTATTTTTTTTAAATGAATAACAAAAGAAAAGTAATTAAAGTGGCATCTTAAAGGTTAAAATCCTGAAAGTGATTGAGTATTTGGTCAGTTTTAGCACATCTTTGGTTGTTTTTTTGTTTTTTTTAAAAAAAAGATTACGAAAACAGGCAGAATCATGACCAGAACTTTAAAGATGACTGCAAAACATGTGTGGCTTCTCTGCCACATGCGAAGGCCCACTTATCTTAACATCATGTGACCCCATGTGAATTAAATAAACTTTTTCTGATTTCAGTTTTTAGGCTAGTCTTGATTTCACTCTGGAAAGAGAACAACTCAACTAGATCATCCAAAGACTAAAACATCTCTCATTAATACAATCCCATATTGTCAGAAGCCTTGTCACATTTTGGGATGGGAACTGACTTTAATTTCCATTTATAATTGACAGCGAGAATCTCGGCCAAGGAGATTTAGGCAACCGGATTCAGGAAAAAGTTGAAGGGAAAAAAAATTGGCAGACAGATAATCACAGGCAAACAATGAAAGAGATACAGATCAACCCATCTGTCATGCAATCTTTCCTGCCGTGCCAACCACATGGCTTCGCCCTGAGAAAGCTTCGGTCATGTAGAGAAGATAAGCTTTTGCTGTGTTAAGTGATAGCTCCAAACACTTCCTCTTTGGCTCCCAAGTGAGCCCGTCCATGTTTGTATTCCAGTATTTATCCTCGTTTCCATCTGAGCTCGTGATCAATGATTAATTTCATGTAAGGATGTGATAAAAGAGAGATCAAGAAAATAAACTCTCATATCTTAGAAATATGATACTATCTAAAAGTCAGTGTCAAGAGAAAAAAAAATAGAATTAAAAAATTTCTCTTTGGGTGGTAAGAATAAGAAATATCGATTTGTTGGGAAAACCGTCCAGCATCATTTGAAAGCCGTTATATAACAGCTTCTTGCTTCTTGTCGCTGCAGTGTTGAACCAGCTGGAGGAGCTGCTGAGCGACATGAAGGCCGACGTGACCCGGCTGCCCGCCACGCTGTCCAGAGTCCCGCCCATCGCCGCCCGCCTGCAGATGTCGGAGCGGAGCATCCTCAGCCGGCTCGCCAGCAAGGGCACCGAGACGCACACTCCCCAGGTCAGCAGCCACACACACCCCCACACACACCCCAACACACTTCGACGCACGGGTTCACTCGCAAGCTGAAACCTGCTCCGTCCGCCAGTGGAAAAGCAATAGATGGAGGGCGTCCAATGAAAACACACTGCCTTTTTATTCTGTCACCCACCTGCTCTTCTTGACTCCACAATCACTTATTCAGCATTTCTTTCTCAGCTTGCATAACATCCAGTCAGGGTGCTTCTTTTGTTTTTGTTTTTTTAGTTAATAACACGATTTTCTCCATCTTCGCGCAGCCCATACCGCCGGGACCCTATGCCACCCCTCAGAACTATGGCGCGCCATTTACCCCAGCCCCGCCGAGTGCCCTGCACATGGGAGGAGCCAACTACAGCCAGATGCCGCCGGGATCCTTCATATCAGGTCAGTGTTTACGGGTTCTGGTTTGTCCAAAGCGGTGATACATAACACACATTTGTGAGTGAGCAGAAAAAGAGATGAGTTCAAAGAAAAAGCAAACAAAAAAAAGCGTGATTTTTTTGAGGCTCTGATAATTACAGCAGTCAGAGATAATTTAGTGAAGCAAAATCCCACTGGGCTTGATCTGTGCAACAGTTTGGCAAGTTGATGATTTAAGAGGGATTTATGTGTCTTGGCGAGGAGGGGGAGGTTTGAAGATCGAGCTGTTGCTGCCTCGGGTGAAGGAACCGATTAGATCTCAGCGCGGAGTTTGAGCTGGTGTTTGTCATAAACCTTCTGCAATAGCAGTCATGAATACTCTTTTTATCTTCTGTTACATTTGACTTCATGATAAGGTAGCAAATTGGCCTGTGATTGCAACAGGAAACTGATTTATTGCTCTAAAAACACGGAGACTTCCCAGAAAGAAACCCACAAACCTACATAATGTGTAATGTGACTGCAGAGGAGGAAACGTTACAAACAAAAAACACTACGATCAGTTTATTGCTGACGTATTCAAACGTCTTGAACTTTTCCACATTTTGTCACATCATCATCACAAACTTCAGCGTATTTTGTTAATATTTTAAGATGTGCTAAAGTCATAATGGTGAAATGGAAACAAGAGGATACATGCTCTTCAAGTTTTGTTTTTACATTTAAAAAGTGTTCATGTGACTTCAGCGACTCAGGAAGTTGAATACAATTGTACTCCACACTTTTCAGATTTTCCTATATAAAAAACCATTGAAAACATAATTTTCCTCCTGCTTTCAGACGATTCACTACTTTGTGTTGGTCTACTGAAATCCCAACAAAATCCACTGAAGTTTGTGGCTGGAGCATGTCAATATGTGAAAAGGTTAAAGAACTGTGACTAGTTTGGCAAGCCTCTGTTATCTCTACCCTCACAGTTCTCCTGCAGCCCATTGATGAAAGATTTGACATCGGTGGGATTTGAAGAAGCGCTGATCCCGATAAAGGTCGAGACTTGATTAGCTGGTAACATGAGCTGTTTATGCTCAATAAAGCAAGGTATAAAAATGGGCCAAAATGTGCTCCAGTCATAACAGAAATGTCAGAAAGTTTGCCTTTGTATGGTGCTGTCGCTGTGGGAAAAACATTTAGCAAAGGGAATTGGATAAAAAAAACAAAAAAACATGTTCAGGCCTCCTAAGAAAGCCATAAATCTTAGTTTGTATTCTCTTTACTTAGTGTAATAGAATTATTTAGGTTTTAAATTAGTGGCATTGAGAACTACTTTGCTCTAGGAGGACTGTTTTTATATCTGCAGCACTTTATCACCTTGAGCAGCTTGAGTTGTAAAAAAAAAGAAAAAGGGGGGGGAGAAGTTCATATCTAGGGAAAAAAAACATCTGTGGCAGAGTTTCTGATGTGGCTGCCAGAAAGACACCTGAAATAGACATTACCAAAAAAATAAATAAAAAATCAAACACAAACGTGTTGCTCTTCTATATTAAGGCATTCTCAAAACCTCAACAGCCAGCTCAGCATTTATAGGATCTAACGACAGATTGTGCAACAATAAAGCTCAATCAAACTGTTTCTCCTAAAAAGTTTGATCATTACCAACTTAAGAGCTTTTGAATTAAAATTGCAGAATAACTAAAACATTATTATTATTCTTTATCTGTCCCACCACTCTTGCCTGCATTCTATCACAACTCACTGTCAGCTGGGTGAATTTATTTTCCCATAATTAGTTCGGCAACAGCATGTGCTCTCCAGACGCACTCTCTGCCCTGCATGTGCTTTCGTGTTCGGAGATGTTTAGATAGCTGAGATGTGGCAGAGATAACCAGTAGAACCTGATACTCCCCCAGTAGCTTTCCTCCAGAAGAAACCACAACACCCAGCACTCTCTCTCTCTTTTTCTTTCTGACTCTCTCTCTCTCTCCCGTTTGGTGTATCTTAAGTTTTTTGTAATTGCAGACCGAGACATCTGTCAAAGGCATTGCATTTCAGCGAGCCAGGGGCCTATCGCTGAAAATGTCATTATGCTCGGCCCGTCTGAGACTGAGTGTGCCAAGAAAACATTCTGACTTTGTACCAAGGTATTTTCAGTGGGACGCAGACCGCAGCAGGCCTGGTTGTGTAAACGTTGTGTTGTGACTTGTGAACGAGCTGAGGGCTGGGCCCGGCGTTTGGTCGCTCAGAAATAGTTGTGTTTCTCCGTGGTTTTTTTGACTCACCGGGGCCCTCGCCGCCGTAAGCCGGGCTGAGCCGAGCCGAGCCGCGTGCAGTCCGAGACCTCTGGCAGGTTATGAGACCACATTTACAGATTTGATTGGGGTCATGCTGCTTCCTGACCTTTTATGATTCAGGCAGCGAGAGGGGAAACCAGCAGAAGCAGGCGGGGTGGACCGGAGCTAAAATAACAATTCTCAGATTTTTTGCCACCTTGTAACTTCCCTACATTAATGGGAGTTTACTGAAAGAAGGTTACCCGAGTGTATTTTGTTTACACTCGGGTAAACAAAATACCTCCAAAAATATTCTTACCTAAGTCCACATTTGCTGTTTTAGCTGCATTTTCTAAATGTAAGAATGCACCAGTTGCTCCAAGTTATATACGTGGATGCAAAAGTAGTCATGCCCCTAAAGTCTTTCATATTCTGTCAAGTCGAGTCACAAACTTTTATCTATTTTACTGGGCTTCATCTGCTGGGCCGACACAAACCAGGGCACAACAATATGGTAAATGTTTTTTTTGATTTGTGTTGTTTTTTTGCAATTGGCCTCCAGAGTCAATACTCCTAGCCACATTTTGCTACAATCACAGCTGCAGGTGTTCTGGGGTATGTCTCTACCAGCTTTGCACATCCACAGACTGAAATCTTTTCCCATTCTTCTCTGCAAAATAGTTCAGTCTGTGAACATCAATTTTCATAACTTAACAAAAATTGTCAACTGGATTTATGTCTGGACTTTAACTGGGCTATTCCTGCACATGAACATGCTCTGATCTAAGTTATTCCATGCTAGCTCTGAATCTGTGGGATTGTTGCTTTGATTGAAGGTGAATCTTTGTCCCTGTCTCAACTCTCCTCCAGGTTTTCTTAAAGTTTTGGCCTCTATGTACTGTATCTTCATCCATTTTTCCACCAACTATCTCCAGCTTCCCTATAACTGAAGAAAATATTTGTGACTTTCTTTTAACAATGATTTTTTTCCCTTGCCACTCCTCCAGAAAGGCTAGATTTGTGGGGTGCACAAGTAGACACCCACATACTTCATCTGAAGCTGAACAGTTGATGCACAGTCACGTGGTTTCTGGTTATTAGCATTTGCACACACCTTTCATACAATGGCGCAGACTTCCTTTGGTACATCACATATTATGCCCCATACCTGCAGTTTCCTCCTACTTTCCTGCTTCTTCTGTTTCGCTTTTACGAAATGCTCACACAGGGAGTGTCACACTTTTCTGCAGACAGCCTCTTCCATGAACAATGATGTTGTAATTTTCATCCAGGGGAGTTTAGCATTTGACTAAATTATTATTATAGTAGTTATTTGATTGATGAATCATACAAATGCACATAATCCCTCATTCCACAAAAGTATTTTTCTCCTGCATATTCAAAAACCAGATAGTGGAAGTGAACTAGTTGAGTCCGCTGTGTTCTTTGATCTTCATGAGACTCTTCATTCATTAATGTTCTCCAACGAGCCTCTGAACCATTCTGTTAAGACCTGAGATGTGTCCCGGGTTCAAATCCCGGACAAGCCCCCAGTTGATATGACACCACCTGTCATTCAATCCACTGTTTGTCAACAACTGACAATTCAGGGGTCACAATATTTCCTGAAGTAAACCAAAGTTGCCTGGATTTATCATTAACGAATGCCATGCAGTCATAGAGGTTTGGTGAAAAAAATGTTAAACTTTGTCAGTGGGGAATATGCACTTAAGACATGCTTTACCCAGGGCACTTAGAGGATGGAATAGAGTTTACTCCATTCCCAAAACCCAAATGGAGTCTGGAAAAATGCAAAAGATAGATGTGACCGACCTCATGAGCAGCTGAACACAACAGTGATCGACGGTATTATTACCACATGCTTGTCTGTTCGAAGATAGCTCCAAGTAAATTTCCCATTTTTTTTCATCATTACATCGTATGCTTAATGGCTAAATCAAAGATTAACGTGTCAAGCTGGATCCAAAACAATAAATGTGAGTTGTGGCTGCAAATCTATTTTCATTACAGTTTCTTTGTAAAGCAGTAACTTTTCACGCATGTGGTACAAATATTCATGCACAGCCTGATTTTCACAAGCAAGTCCAAAATGCATCTGACACAAAACTCTGTTGATCAAATATTTGGAAGATTTAAAATAATAATAATAAAAAAAAGTAAAGCAACTCATTTTAAAATTTTAAAATGAGTTGCTTTTTAACTCATTTAAAAAGCAACTCATTTTTAAATGAGTTAAAATTTAACTCATTTAAATTTTAAATAAGTTAAATTTAAAACTCATTTAAATTTAATGAGTTTTAAATTTTTTTTTAATTTTTGCTGCTCAAAATTCCAATTTTGAGCAGCAGGACAACCTAACATTTCCATCATCATCAAGTTTGTCAGCCCAAAAAGGTGACAGAGTATATTTGACTGCTGCATGTTCCACATACTGTGCAAGCAAAATTAGTGCACTCAGACTTTTGACAATATCTATACCAGGGGTCACCAACGCGGTGCCCGCGGGCACCTGGTCGCCCTCGGGGACCTTGTCAGTCGCCCGCGGAGCAAGTTCTAAAAATAGCCATTGTCATTAGGGAGCACTGCCAAAAAATTATTTAATTAAATGTTTTTCCATTGAAGTAATAACATTTGTTTATTTTTAGAGTTTAAAAGAAGGAAATACGGCCGTAAGGAAATTATAAAAACGTTTAAAATAAATTGCTTTATGTAAAAAACTCTTTCCTACGGTTAAAGTTCAGATCTATGCGCAGACGCCCTCCGATA
>CAEFZY010054864.1:0-89286 GCA_903066815.1 Brachyrhaphis roseni | reverse complement strand
CCCAGGCCTCTGGTAGAGGACCCGAGCTAAGAGGAAGAAACACCACCCGCGGTGGGTGAGAAGGGAATTTTTTTTTTTTTTTTTTTTATATATATATCCACCTGAATGTGAACCATTATATTTAAACAGCTTTGTATGTGTTTACCAGCTCTATAGGCCTGGGAGAACTCATGCAAGGTTAAAACTATGTTTTCAAAAACCTCATAAATGTCTAGCATAATCCAAAAACAGCTAGAACTAATGTAATTTTCTCCTTTAATGTAGAAAGGAAATAATTTATTTAAACCCACTGGACTACAGCTGAAGCTACTCATTTGAATAGAGTTAACGAGTTAGCTGACTTCAGCTTGGATTAATACTACATAACTTCATAAAACTGCAAAAAGCTTCTAGGCATATTTTCAAAGTCCTGAAATAATAATAAAAAAATTGCCTTCCTGGCTTATAAGACTTTCTGCGAACTGTGTTTATGGAAAGAAAGGAGGCAAAAAAAGATGTAGTTATTTATAAACCAATAGATCCCCCTCTTCAGCAAAACCCTATGAATCATTCTGCAGCATCCTATGGTGCTGTCTGCCCAGATGGCGTTTATACACTACACACAAAAATTAGGCATGTTTGATTTCTGATCAATTTCAGAACACACCTAAAATGCAGCTGGAACTTTGCAGGTGAAGTTCTGTGAACTTTCTATGCACCTGTTTGGAAAAGTAGCTCCACTCAAGCTAATCCCACCTCAATAATCCAGTTATTCTGCATCTGCATGAGCAACACAGGCCTGATTTTATCGTCTCGGACGACAACAACCCATCTTTTCGAGGTCACATCATCATGGAATGTCTTTTGAGAGTCTGTGGTACCTTAAATTGGAGCAATATGCAGTTTTTCTAGAATTTACTCCCATAGAAAAACCTCTGGCATCAGCTGAGTCCGTGTTCAGAGAGTTGTACCTTTAAACCCCAGAACTTCAGCGACCAAGAAGCCATGCCTCAGCAGACTATAAATCAACTTGTTAACACTGTGAGTAGCAGTTGTCATGCTATAATTGATGCTCAGGGACATGTGACAACTTACTGGGGTTTTTTTTGATGTGGTATATCCACCACTGTTGCTAACTTTTATTGCAATACATTGAGGTGAACTGCATTTTCTGCTTAAATGCTCATCTTTTTTTGATATATTGTTACCAGCTGTGTTTCTTTTAACTATAAAATCGCGCAAATTGAAACTGTGAAAATAAATTTGCCTCATGGACATGCACCGACTTTGAAAAAAAAAAAAAGTCATGCTATTATATAAGTGGCTTTTCAGTCATATCAAAACACTTTATTCACATAACTAGGGTCACATCATCAACATCCAGATGTTAGCATTGGCGAAAACCACGAAGACGACAGCAAGAAGCAGTAGGAGGATGATGTTTGTTTTTTTTCCTGGACAATCTGCTGTTGGCTCCACTAAAGCTCTTACAGGATTACTCAGTTCAGAAAAAGTTGTCATTCCAACGTGTTGAATCCATAGATCTTCTCTAAAATGGCCGGCTACAATGGCTCCTGATTGCCGCTCCCAAGTGTTGTAGGCTTGTCTCTCCAACTAGCCTGAATAAGACACCAATGTCTCCTCTTGTAGCATTTCTTATTTAATTGAAACATCGCAATTGCAAAATTGTGTTTTTTCAACCTTTGCAGAAAAATATGGGCAAAGGGTTGCGTACATTTGTAATGTAAACCTGGTTTATGCCAAGACAATTGCTAAGTGAAGGTATGGGGAACAAGAAGCTACTGGACAAAAATAAAAAACAAGACACACTGCAGTGTCAATAAGAGAGAGGTGGGGGAGGGAACTGACCTGCTTTTCTCTTTCTGTACCACGTTACAGCTCAGTGCCTGCTTCAGACATGTGAGGCTTTACTCAAAAAATTACAGAGGAGAGATTGAGGGAGGAAGATTTACTTCACCTCTATCCCCAAATCAGGTTTTTATTCCCTTTTTTTGTAAAGCAACAATGCAACCTGAGAGAGAAAGGAATGAAACGAGATAGGCAGGACTGGCCTGGGAGTTATGAGAGAGAGGTTTGGTGGAAGATTGATGACACAGTAAGGAGAAGTATGGACAGGAGGAAAAGAGGTTAGGGCTCTTCCAGAGTTTAGATTTGAGAGTCTTGCGGCTGCTCTTGGCTTCAAAGTGTCTCCGAATTGAAAAAGTGAGCTGAGACCAGGCCCGGGATGAGGCGGTAAAAGGTTAGAGAAGACGTGAAGGAGGATCAGAGTCGGGCGGATAAGAGGAGGAGACAAAAGACGAGAGGGGCAGCCGAACCTCCCCGGGGATGAGTTCTGCATATGAATTTTGAAATTGGAAACTAGAGTGGCAGGGTCACTGCACAGCACTGGAGCAAATGCAACTAGGAGAATAATCGTTCTCTCCTCCCTCCCATCTTCCTCCACCGCCGTGTGCCGAGGCGGTACAGATGGTGTGCCGTTCGCCCGCAGATATTAAGAAACCCAGGAGGACGGAGCGTGTGAGAATGAGCTTCATTCCGCGTTATCCGTACAGCGATTCAACTGAGCGCTCAAATTCACCGGAGAGCCGTCCGTTAGTTAGCGTCTGTGTGAAACAAACGCTTAAAGAGGAAGAAACCCCGGGATCCCATTTCCCTCCCACAAATGAACAGATGCTGGCCTACAAGTCTTTCCACACAAAGAGAGCGTTTTCACGTCCACTTCCCTACACACAAAAGGCACAGGAGTCTCGTGCCTCAGCTGGTAACATGCAATTATGTGGCTATGATGTCATTGATTTTCCTGCAATGTTTGGAAGCTGCGCCATGCCAAGCGTTTAGAGAGTGCACAGAAAGTGCCTTGCTGTGTGGAATACTAATATGCTCATTTGTGTTGCGGTGGCCAAAAGGGAAATGTTTTTCCATGCAAGCTCCCCCTGCTAATGGATACCTCTGCAGAGCTTAGAGCTCAGGGAAACTGACTGACAGACAGACTGCACGAGTGGCAGTCTGACTCAACCCTGATGGGCGAGTCGGCGGTCCGGTCAGGCCGGCGGTCCGGTCCCGGGGTCTGGATTTGACGTGAAAGAAAAGGAAATAATGACACTGATTGGCTGCATTCCAAAGACTATCTGGTGTTCTGTAGCAACGTGGTAAAAAGATCATAATAAGGAAGAAAGTAAATAGTGTGGAATATAAATGGATATTGTTACAAGTCAATAAGAAATTGAAATAGCCTTACAAGCAAAGATGATGACCACACAGAGGTCTTTTCTTGGAATGGGCACAAGCACTCAAAAAGGAAAGTTATGTTAGGTATGTGAGTCATGTTAGATATAGAAAATGTACAGTGAATATAAAAAATATTCACCCCCTTGATGTTTTCTTTATCATTTTATTGCTTTGACAAATCCATCATGATCAACAGAATGTGTCTTTTTTTGACAAAACAAATCACTAAAGCCCAACTCCACGTCAACACCGGTTTGTAAAGCAAACATGATGGAATTTGGCTCCTATTCGCTTGACCTTAAGGGACTGGAAAGGGTTTGAGACAAAGGCTGTAATGCCTTCCACGACATTTAGCTCACCAAAACCTGAACCGAATCCCGTTGTCACTTTTTCCAGATGTGCGCAGTGCTCCTCCGGGTGGAAAGCGTCCTCGTCTTTGATAGCTTGAGGTACTTTTTCCAGGTGCGGAAAAGAGTTAGCTGCCCGATGTTCAGATGCGTCGTCCAAACAAGAAACGCTTGGCTTTGAATGAATTCACTGCACTTATCATGCGGGACAGATGTTTTCTCTGGAGTTCAGCGTTACATGCGTTCAGTTTGAAAGTTAAATCCGTCAAAAGCCCCAGATCAAGCAGCCACGCATCATCAGACGATTCTTTGTGCTTCTCATTCCTTGGTGACAGAAAAGTTTTTATCTCTGGAAGCAAATCAACAAACCCCTACAGCACTTTGTCACATGGAGAATTAGGTAAGCGGTATCAAGGCCATGCATTGACCACTTGAATAAGCAGTGTTGAAGAATTTATTCTCTAACAGAGTCGATTAGTTTTACTGCCATCTTCTAGACAGGAGAAAATCCCAAGGCTTCCCCAAACACGACCTGTTGATGAGTCATACAGCAGTACCTCAAAGTCTGGGAAGTCAAAATCATTGTACTATTAAAACTAAGCACACACCATGCATGGCCAGCCTTGCATTAGTAGTGCTGGTAGCAGCCCTTCCAGTTTATGGAAGGGAATGTTATTTTCAAACATCTTTCAAACTCTTTGAAAATATACCCTTTTTCTATCCTTCAAGTCCAAAAGAGTGAGAAAGCCTGGAAAGCCATCTTCACAATTATGTGTTGCGCTACGTCGATCTGACGGCCACCTGTGTGCAGTGTGGCTGGTTAACTGTTCTTCTATGAAGGTCCTGGATATGAGAGGTGTTTAATGGACCGTATGTAAGGAGTGCTTGTTCCATTCATGGCAGAAGCGTAGAGAAAGCCAGAGACTCACAGACGGCGTGGAGCATCTTGGTCGCTTGACATGATGCGGGATGCAGTTGTGTGGGAGCCAGTTAGAAGATTTGGATGGACCACATGTGGAAGTGTCGCCTGACCGTACCTGATGGGGGTCTACACCCAGGAGCAGACGCTGGGATGTGTGGGAGCCAGCCGGTACATGCCACTTTAGACATGGACCTGATGGAGGACCATACTGAAGTTGTGCTCATGTCTTCTTCTGAGGTTTTTGTGTTGTTTCCTTCGGTGGTTCTTGCTGCAGCGCCACCACAGACGACGAGGTGAACAGGATTTTCAATTAGCTTGGCTTGTTTGACAGAGCGCAGTGTGAAAGAGAACCACACCAGCTGAAAATGTAACAAATGTTGCAATTTTGTTCCCCAATCGACCAGATTATCAGGTGTGAAAGCAGTCTATGATGAGTATATTAAAAGCTTCTCCATGACTGGGCAGAGATTTTTCTTCTTTGTTAACTGAAGCAAAATTCTTGCCTGTGAGAGTAAGTGGTAATAAGGCCACTATTATGGGAACGGAGTATGGAGGAGCCGATGAAAGCAGCCTGGAAATAATTGAATAATAAAAAAGCTAGATGCAGAGTTAAAGCGAGGACAATTCTATTTGATGCAGTGAAGACAGTGGGATGGTGAAACAGACATTAGATGATGGGGACAGACAGTGTTGACAGTGCATTTTGGAGGAGAGACGGGCCGGTGAGGACCTAATGTCAGAACGACAGGAAGTTTTGGAGGGGTTTTGTGCTGACTTTAGAGAGAAACAGACGGAAAAATAGATGAAATGAGACAGACACACAAAAAAAAAGCCCAGAGGACAGAAAGCAAATATCCACTTCTGCTGCCTTGGAGTCAGCTCCGCCAAAGCATCTCTGTTTCAGTGATTCATCACGACGCAGAAGGAAAGGATGCAGGGAGGCTGTAGACACACAGGTAGTGTGAGAATAGTTGGAGCTGTCAAGAGAGACTGATTGAGAAAGAATAGGGAGGAGTTTAAGTGAGGCAGCTTGGGAAAGAAAAGCTGGAATATTGAGAGCAAAAAGGAAGAAAAATTGAGAGAAGCTAACTTTTCCTACTAAAAAGCCAACTCTTTTATCCTGAAAGACTTGGTGAAGACCATCCTGACGAATGCCAATATGTCAGAGTCTTTTCAGTGGGATTGTGACCAGCAGAAGCTTCAGACGGCAGAGAAACGACACCGCAAAGGACGATAGGAGGGAAGCAGTATGAAGAGGAACAACTCAATATCAGGATGTGGAGTCGGAGCGAGCTTCAATAATGTTCAATTACATCAGCGCCTGTCACCTCTCTTAAAAATCACATGGCAGTTTAATGAACGGAGAGTTCGGGGCTGGCTTCTCCCTGGAGGCGGCTCGAGTCATCAAAGCGTTATTATTATATCGAAGACTCGACTTGTTGGCGAGGCAGGAAGTACAGCTCACCACGTGATGAAGCGAAGAGTCTCGGGCGTCTCGCCGTTTAAGATTGACTTTAAGTGAGATTGTCGAATTGAAAACGCAAACACGCACAGTACTCACACCAATTGAATCTTTCAACAGTTGATTACCACAGGTTAGATTCTTCCAAACACAGATTTACCATGGGCCTCTTCGCTATACTGGTCTGATAAATGCGCTCCCTGTCAGTCATGTTTTGGTAGGTTAGATGTTGTGGCGTTCTCATTTTTATTTTTGATGTTTAAAGCTTGTTCATTATTCTAATCCTGCTTTAAACTACTTGTCAGCCACTTTCTTCGCGACCTAGACTAGAAAAGTAGTTTTGGTCTAGCCGTATTACCTTAGCGTTCTCTTATGTCAAGTGTACTAACTTGCAAGTACACTTTCAGCAAGATATGAGAGCTTGCTTTAAAGTTAAGTTACTTGCACGTTAGTTTTGTAAAATAGTTTTTTGCAGCGTTGCTACTTTCTTTGGTTTTCACGATGCTGTTTGTTCTCTAAGGAATCTCTGAGGCTTTCGCAGAACAGCTTGATTTATAATGAAATTCAACTACACACAGGTGAACTATGTATTAATTACGCAACTTTTTGTTTGAGAGTTTTTATTTTGCGATAGCAGTGAAAAATATCTCCTTTTAGATTTTCTTTCTTGCAAAAATAATGTATCCTTATCATTTTTCTTTCCCCATTCACAAATATGCAGTACTCTTAATAAAATAATTTAAAGTTTGTGGTTGTAACGTGCCAAAAATGTGGAAAGGAATACCACTGTAGCGCATTCATTTTACCTTTCTGCTCTATTACAAGTGAGAAGGTTGAGATCAGGACCAAAGCACATGAGCTGCTTTTTCAAGATCTGAGTGTTCCCAGGAGCAGTGGCCTCTGTAATTGAGAAAATGTGGAAGTTGAGAACAACCAGAACCTTTTTCTTTTTTTTTAAGTAACTGCTGGCCACAGAAAGCAAAAAGGAAACAAGAAAAGAATATACCACTAATAACATTTGTTTCACAGATCTTATAGGAGGAAAAACCTTTGTCGGTTTAAAAAATGGAAATGTGATTGTGTTCCTTTTCACAGTAATATCCTCTCACTCTGGATTTCACATTTCCAAAATGCAGTTTTATTTGAGATTTACTGGAATACATGGAAGCGTCACATGCAGATTTCAGGGTGAATTTTGCATGTTTTCCAAAACTCATGCAATGGGATTAATCTGAGCCATACCTCATCCCACTCTAAAAGTAAAAAAAAAAAAAAAAAAAAAATGTGTGGCTAAATCGAGTAACTAAATTGGTGTTCTTCTGTGTGTGTGTGTGTGTGTGTGTGTCGTTTTTGTCCAGGATAGATGGATCTCAGCTCAAACCTTCAAAGTGATGTATTTAAGTGGGAGTTTTTGGAACATGTCTCCGTTTTCACATTTTAGAAATGAAGTGGAACTGGTGAGCCAAAAACAAGGAGTGAACGTGTAAGTAGCAAGCCAATGAGTTATAACATAAAAAAGAAAATACTCAGTTAAACAGAAAAAAAATTGTCTTCTGAAAGACAGGAGAGTGACTCAGTCACTTTTTAAAATAAGAAAAGGCTTGATATGCACAGATTGTATCATATATTGTTTATGTATGATCCTTTTGTAAAATGAAACACTTGAATACACATTCCCAAACTAAGCCTATATAACCACAGACAGGCACACACACCAGACGGATATTGATCACTGATCAGGATCTGCAGGTTTCCACCAGAGGGCAGAGCTGAGCCGAGTGTGACTCTGCACACCTGCTTCTAATCAGGCCATCAGCAGGAGCTTAAGAGGATCTGGCTGCTGGTCATTGGATGCCTGAGTGTCAGTCTAAGTGGTAGTGCTAGCTTGCTGTCTCTACTGAATATCTTTTTCTTTTTTGCCTTATGCCACTGTACTCCTCTCTCCCACCAAACTATTCATTTATAATCAGGAAGGCTTTTCACGAAGTTCCACCAGCTATTTCCATACCTGTTGCTCGCTACGTCTCCAGTACAAATGGATAATGCTTCTGCATGTTGGTGTTCCTGCTAAAGCCTTTTTTTATTATTATTTGCCCCGATTTTCCCTTTGCGACAATCTTACAACGTCCTGCAGTGTGGTGCGTTACGTGGTGGTGTGTTGAATATGCCCGATCTAAAATCGGACATATTCAACATTGCCTTGGCCCGGTTATCGCAGCTTGTGTGGTTTTCCCTGACTGAGAGCGAGAACACAGCCTGTTGAATGTGACAGGTAGCCAATCGGAGGAGGGGAATCCCAAACAGTTGACATGGCAATTGAGAGTCCGGTGGACATCGGAGGTGATATGTGGAAAAGTTTATTACTATATGTGAAGGTCATTATTATATATGTTTATTATATGTGGTTATGTTTATTCAGTTAAAAATGCTAACTACAAAACAACATAACTCACCTCCAAATCATAGTGCAGCAAATAGAGCGGCTGCCCCTGTCGACTTTTATCAAACGCCTTTCCTTTTTGTTTCGTCTTTTATCGTTTAAAATGAGTCAAACTATCACTACTGCTTCTACATCGTCAACGTGTTTGATTATTCTAAATTCACTATGGTATGTTGGGGGTTTTACTGGATTTTCTTCTGGAATCGGGATGTTCGTGAGTGGAATCGGTTCGTGCGGTGTGTTGTTTCTGCCGTGTGGCTGGACACACGAACCGATCGAACCTGTTGGACTTTTATTTTCCGACAATCCTTAAATCAGAACATAAAAGCAGACCTAAAACTCACAAGCTCTACTCATCTCGTCTTGACCACTGCTCTCTGACTCTGGTCACTATGGTAACGTTTACATATCCCTTCAAAATAAGATACAGATCCGCCACGAAAACGAACATTTTAGTTTTGTGAAAATTTTAACTCACGATAACGACTAATGGAGCCCTGAGCATGTTTCTCTGTAACGAGACGGTCCATCTGGGAGATGAGAGACAATGACACCTGAAGTGTTGCTGATGCTCAGGGTGTTGTTTGAAGCTTCATTGCCTCATTAACAGCTGTTCACCATATCATGCAGAGCAGCTTGAAATGTGGGAATCACCCACTGGGATAAATCCAGTGTCTTCTCTGGGTCTTTTCCCCTTTGCAAAGAAACTTTTCAAAGACATTTGTTTACTCATTACTTACTTTGCTTCTTGTGGGCTCAATGTTGGTGTAACCAAGAATCCGGTTAAAGAATTTTCAAAATAAAAGATCCCCCAGACTCAAATAATACATAAAATGGAAATACTTAATTATCTCTTGCGTGGCCCGGTACCAATTGGTCCACGGGCCAGGGGTTGGGGACCACTGATCTAAGGAACAAGTGGTCTCTGGTCCACTCAAGGTACCTTTAAAATGTGACATTTTCATATTATCATACCATAAGTTTTTACTATGTTACTGATAACATGGCTAACTTATCTTTTCCCCTTATACAGGTAATACTGGTAAAAAAAATATATATATATTTGTATTCTCCATATTCTTGACATTTTATAGCTCATCATTTACTCTTTTTAGAAGCATTTTTCACTTTGAGTAGTTTTATGTAGCATTTCTGTGCGTCTGTGGCGTGTTGGATGATTGCTGTTGGGCAAACTGCAGAAGCTGAGAGGCTGAGTTGTCCGTTTTATTAAGAAATGTATTGTGACTTAGATGTTCGTCACGTTGTGGGTTGAGGACAATTGTAGTGGTCGACCAGGTGAGTAGAAAAGGTGAGTTTTAATCGTCAAAACCAGCAGAAAAGCAACATCAGCTCAGCCGTGCACTCACAGAGCTCAACAGAGTACAACCGATTACAGACCATCCAACAAAAAACAAAAGGCGCAGGTGAACTTAATACACATGGAAAAAAATAAATAAATCAGGAACAAAGAACAGCTGAGGGAATCCAGGAGAATGACGTGACACCCAGGGACTAAATTAACCAGAATACCTAGACACAAACTGAGGGTCAAGACACCAAAAGCTCAGAATTGGAGAAAACTAGTACAGCTCTTGGTTTATGCTTGTAATTAATCCTTTTCAAGTGGACAGCTCTCTTTCCTCCCACTTATGTAAAATTGATCCACCAGGAGATGATGACTCTTTAAACGGAGTCTCACTCAAACGAACAGTGAAAATGTGCTGAGTCATGTTCGCCCTCATTGATTATGCATCGTTTCCAGCACCTTAGTTTATAATTCATCGACATTCCTCTTTGTTTTTCAGCATGAACGCCTCTTTCATATCAAATTCCCAGTATGTGCAGTATTTTATCTTTATTTCATTGGTATGTAACCCAGTAGCAGTCCAACTAATATTGGTATACCTGCAACTGTAAAGCATTTGAAAATAAACACTTTATTTGAAGGGGTGTGCATGAACATGAAAGAAGATAAATGTTTGCTTGTTGTCATGAAGTGTTATTCGATAAATAATGACATTTTTAATGCAACTTTGCATTAAAAGTGTCATTATTTACCAAACGACACTATGACAAGAGTCATCAATATTCATTAAGACTCCTTCATGTTCATGAGTTATGTCGATGCACACCAATTAAATAAAAACATTACCAAATAAGCTGCTAAAGAGAATTGTTTGGTGATTATCCCTTCAACTCTAAGATTATGTTCATGTTGCAACCACAAACTTTAGTATGTTTTTATTAGTGTTTCACAACACAAAGTGACACATCATTGTGAATTGGAAGAAAATGTATTTGTGGTTTTCAAACTATTTCAACCAATCAAGTCAAGTTTATTTGTATTGCACATTTCAGCAGCAAAGCGTTTCAAGGTGCTTTACATAAGAAGCACAAAATTACAAAGTTTTAAAGAAAACACCATACAGTCAGGCCTTGAACGCACATTACATTTTGATGAGTGCCATCACCAAAACCACACACATCAAAAATGTTGGATCAATGTTGCATGTATTATGGTTCAAACACAACTCTAAATAGGTGGGGTTTTACTCTTGATTTAAAGGAAGTCAGCGTTTCGTCTGTTTTCTGGAAGTTTGTTCCAGATTTGTGGTGCGTAGAAGCTGGCTTCTGCTTTTCCATGTTTAGTTCTGGTTCTGGTTCTGGTCCTGGTCCTGGTCCGCATCCTCAGAACCAGAAGACCAGAGAGGTCTGGAAGGCTGATATCTTCAATACATTGTGGTGCTAAGCTGTTAAGGGATTTATAAACTCACAGTATTTTAAAGTATTTTTCATTAATTGTCTGAATAGTGTTGCACCAAAAAGCATTATAAATTATAAATACAAATTATATTCCGTGGAGTCAGAAGAGTTTTTGAAGTAAAATCAACTTCTCTGAGCTTCCCGTCATGTAATAACGTTGTTCCCTCATCTAAAATGTATCTGGAGTGTTTTAAAAAAAAATCTTTTAATCTCCATGGCAACCATTCAGCCGTGTGAAACGTCTGGGTGGACCGAGCAACAAAACTCCTCAGAGGACAGCGTTCCTCCTCAGAACTGCAGTTTCCAAGCTTCTGCCTCACAGAGCAGCCCTATCCCACAACCTCTCAGTTCCTTCAGACTAGCCAGCAGCAACTAGCAAACACCTAGTGGAATTACGCATCTGCTGAGCTCATTGTAGGAGCTACTTCTCAGTGAAACGCTGGTAAAAATGTTGTCAAAGGGTTAATAGAGGAGCCATGTTGTGATGACTTCCTGAAGGCGGAGTTTCAGTTACTTAATTGTGCTATAAAATGATACCATGTAGCTAGAAACCACATAATACTGCACCTTTACCTGTGCATAATTTAATCTAAGTACAATCTGAGAATTTATCTATTAAAGCTGTCCTACCAAAGTAGAGGAATAATTTATTTTAATTTACAATCTGTCACAAGACTTGACGGTTGATGTTGACACTCGTAATCCAAACTGACTGAGAATACGCTACTTTGTCAAAAATAATTTCCCACATGTGAAAAGCTGCTGGTTTTGCTGTAACTGCAGCAAAAGGTACATTTGTCAGACAAACCATCTATTATTCCCTTTCAGTTTATAATAATCTTTTACTTTGTGTTGTCATATTTAAATCCCAATAAAATACTCTTTAAATGTGACAATATGTTGGAGGATATGGAAGGCAGTATATAGGAATACAAAAATAAACACCTTTTAACATGAAGGCAAGAATGTTATTTTAAAAGGATATCTGAAAACTTTGACTATATTTAATGCATGTGTAAAGTTTATTTTTAAACTTTACACATGCATGTGTAAAGCATGCATGTGTATGCATGCTTTATACATGCATACACGTGTAAAACGTGTGCTTTACACATGCAGTGTAAAGCATATAGTAGCTTTCTGACAGACTGATTTATATGGACATTTTTTAAATATGCAGAACTTTCAATCTGTAATCAGGCCAAAGAATTTGGAATTGGCCAAAAAAAAGAAAAAAAAAGATGAGTCTGACAAAAACAAATATGACAGAGTGCAGCTGTGTTTGCATTTAGATCAGTGGCCTAATCTGAATGACCACTGTGAATGCATGATGATCATGGGAGATGACATACTCCAACACCTGCCTCCGAAAATTCACTATTTAACCAATTCCAAGCAATTAAACGGAAAAAGAGAATTATTCCTGTCAGGGGTTGCTGGGTCCATCCTCTGGCATTTCAACCTCACAATAACAATCTTAGCCAAGTGTCTAGAAATGCTGACACAGACGAGCAGCTACAGACCCAACTCACACAGAGAGAGAGAGACGCACACACACACAAATACATCAGCAAATAAGCCATGCAAACCCCCGGCCCAAAAAACAAAACAAAGCTCACTGAAACTCACACACGTTCTGGTTTGATAAGCACACGCACGTGCATTTGTTCGTTCAGCACTTTAAAGCGAACCATTAGTCGCTCAATCAGGCAAGGCCCCATGAGGGAGAGCGAGCTAATTAACGGCCGTATCGAAACGCCAAGCCTCGCACTTTATCAAGGTTTCAGAAAACACAAAGAGTCCTCACAAATGCCATATTGTTCTTACGCTCTCTGCCTGCTCGTTATTCTTCCGCCTCTCTGTCTTTATCTCTAACGCTAATTACTAATGAATCAAATTTTATATTGAATCAAATGAGCTTAGCAGACTGCCACATAAAAAAAATTAAATAAAACAAAACCCTCACAAATGGTTTCGATGATACGTAGTGCTTTTTCAAAGTCTTCATTAATTGGTTGTTGCCAAGAACATAAAAGCATCTATGATTTGTCCTAGTGGTTATAGAGCAACTCTGCGCCACAGAAACGCATGCTACCGGGATGGTCTGCTTTAACCGAGTTGCTTTTGGAAGTTGACGACCTGAAGGAAACATCAAGAGACGAGCTGGCGATCCGTACAAATCCGTGTCAGCAAAGGGGATTAGCTTACTGTTTTAATCAGGTATGAAATATCCAGATGGGCCGAGGCTCCGGTTTAACCGCCCTAATAATTAAGCATCTCAGAAGGGAAAATAATGGTGTGGCTGATGTGAAGTCACCACCAAAACTTTATTTCAATTCAGTTTACTTATATAATGCAAATTCATAAACATTTCCACAAGGCACTTAAAAAAACATCTTAAGGCACACTTGTCATCAGTTGCTAAGTAACAAGCAGGAGACAGAACTGAAATCTTAAGATTTGCTTAATTAATTGAATTATCAGCTTTAAAAAAAAATTGTTGTGAAGCTTTTAAAAAAATATTTTTTATACATTTGCTAAAACTGGTCTCAGATCTGAATCTTCAGAGCCACATCAAGACATTTACAAAGTCGGCCTGAGGAACATTTCCAGGATTGAAGGACTAACTCACTAAAACCAGGAAGATGGAGCACATCACCACAGAACTAAAGTCCTTACACTGCCTTCCTGCAGCTCAGAGAATAGACTTTAAAACACTTCTGTCTGTATGTCGCTGAACCAGATAAGTTGAAACATTGATCTATATATCTGATGTGTATTTGATTGATTTTGATGGCATTTGACAAAATCTAGTGCTTATTGTTTATTTCACAACTGATGACTGTCTGTTTGATCATATAAAACACTTTGAACTAAAAATGTGCTAAACAACTAAATCTGAATGAACTACGTTGTGACATTATAGTATGAGACAATCTGTGAAAAACTTGAGTTCCTCTGCCTTTTCCCAGTGCCAACTACAGAAATACACAGCTTGGTCGGAAACGATCAAGTCTGTGTATGTGCTGCTCACACCCTCCCCTTTTGCTCTCTGCCACTAATGCTAAGCCTAGTTAGCATGCCCACCGATGACGGTAGGTAAGCAGTTTACCTGGAACGGTGAACTGTTTCTCCGTCACCTACACATTTAGCAGTGCATGCACAAGCCTGATTGACAGCACTAAGCCCCTCCTCCTGGTTCTGATTGGTTGTTTTTGACGGGGAGCGCTGCTTTTCTTCAGAAGGCAGTAGTATCACTGTGAGGAAGTGGATTTTTTTCCACAGAATATCTGCATCTTGTTATAAGTAATGACATGGTGACAGTTTTAACAAATATGTCAACACATTTTTTTATAATAGTTACATTCCCCAGCTTTAATGTGTGTTGAAGAAGCATGATTGTGTGCATGTCTCATTCTTCTGGCACAACACACTGCATCTGTTCTGTCTAATTCAGCGGGTTGGTGCCACCGAGCAGAGTTCAGAACCTGCTAAAACGACTTTGTACTGCGAGAGAGGTTCCAAGACGGGGATCACACCCAACTCAAAAATTGGCTGCTAATGGCTAACCTCACACATAAAAGTGGTGTGCTTCTCTCAAGTTGTGACTTAATTCAACTGGACAAGAGCGCGCACATCAAGAGCGCGGTTCAGAAAATGTTAATAGACGCACTGATATCTCATTCCTCACACAATTACACAAAAGGGTTTCGGCACGCCGTTAGATATTTAGAGACAATTCCCATTTATTACCAGCCAACTTTGAGGCCATTACTTTCTGACTGACCATTTGTCAGAAACGGAGCCTCAATGGGAACAACACCACAGGACAAATCTTTAAATTATCGAACTCACTTGGCTCTCATTTCCCTCCTTTTCTTCCCTTTTGAACTCCTTAATTAAATGTGACGGCGCAGACAAGATGCTTCTGTATGCCTCCGAGTTCATTTGGCTGCCATTATCAGTAACATCATTGGACTCCAGTGAAGCAGGTCCGGACGCAGCCATGCGTGCCGCAATCACAAGACCACTTCCCAGATGCCTCTCAGGTGTGATGTTCTGCAGCGTTCTCTTTTCTTTGTGTTTCTCTCCGCGTTAAAAGCAAATTTTTGTCCCCGTGGTTTATTTCTGTTCCTCTCTTGTACGACACCTTCTCTACAAGAGAAACATTTTAATCATTGGAATCTCAAGCCCACAGTTAATTTCTTTGGATGCTTCTGTTCTTGCTTTGCTTAATTTGTTTGTAATTTTTTTTTTTATGAAATCCTGATCGCACCTTAAAGAGACATTTTTCATGCCGCAGCGTTCACTTGGGCTCTAAATTTCATTGGCGCCACAAAGTCTTAGGGATTTAATTTCTGGTTTTCTCAACAAATAGATAATAAAGAAAAAGACGAGCCAAAGCATTCACAGCTCGTTTGGAATTACTCTGAGATGGAACACCTGAGGTTCTAAAAAGACCGGACTCCACGTTGTTCATCACCTGAGGCCGATAAATTGAAAAAATACAAATAACATGTTGGCTCTTGTTTGGTGTCTAAAACTGTCAGTTCGCATCAAGTAGGCAAAGATGAGTTCACTCTCATTTATGTCAGACTTATTGATAAGTTATTACAAGACCACTTGCAAAGAAAATAAATGAGTTCAATTAATGTTTGAGTGCATCAGGGTCACCAACCTTTTGAAACTAAAGGATGTTGGGAATGGCTGCTTGTTTACATGAACTGTGTAAAGGACACTTAGCACTAATATGCAGATTGTCTGTCTTCTCATTTTTTTTCTTTTTCAAAATAAGCTACCTCATTATTATTATTGTTATTATTATTGTGTTATTTAACAATTTCCTAAATTTAAAATCTCCACCTGGATATTTTTGCTTATTTTAATTGTACAATTTTTTTTTAAAATGTCTCGTGAGTAAATTAATTTTCCCATTCATCCATAACAACTGGAACTTTCAATATCTAGCAAGGTTTTTTTTTTTTTTGCAATTTACGATCTATTAAAAGAGTGCTGCTCAAATTAATTTCACTCCCTGCTACGCGGGGGGTGAAATTACCGTAATAACCCGATATTGGCTGCAAAGTGCAACGTCTCCCCCTATAGAAAACGTTGGAGTTTTTCAGAGTGTGGCGAAATTACGGTTCTGCAAATTTGGCTGGATCGCCGGCGATCATTTTTGGATTTAGTTGGTTAACAGCATTTTCCTTAAAAACCACAGCTGCTGTTTTTGTACAATCACTTATGTTTTGTTAGGAATGACTGCTGTGAAATTCTCCCAGTATGGAAACTTTATTGATTCTGAAGGGGAAATTGCTTCTTTGTTGACGAGCTTCTCCCATCCAAAGTGTTAAATATTCACAAATATAAATATAACAATCAGTAATAAAAAATGTATCTAAAAATGACCTAACTATAAGTCAAACTTGTGTAAAAAAAAGTTCTATGGTTCATTGAAATAGAAACAAAACACGTAAATACTGTGATGAGTTATGATTGCTTTTTTAAATTAAAAACAAAATAGTGTAAAATATTCCAAACTCTTCTTCAATAATGTGTGATATAGTTGGTGTTTGATTTTTATAGGCTTGAGTAAATATATCAAAAAAAACATTTGACTTCCAGAGCTAAGAGGTGAATATACAGGAGCAGTATGTCATTAAAACTAGAAACTTTTTCATTATAACGAGATTCATTTGTCACTCTTCAGCACTAACATATGTTACAACTTCTTTAAAAGTCTTAAATGAACTTTGTCTTCTCACTTAGTTTCATCTAGACAAAGTGTTGCTATGTTACTGCTATGACCTTTCTCGTTTTAATGGATGTATATGCCTAGTTATAATGACATATAAAACAAGTAACAAGGTTCTCATTTTAACAAGTTTTAAGCCAAATTTTAATGGAGTATAACAAGCCCATAGAAGTTGGTTCATTAGTCAGGCTGCTTGGTTAACCAACCTGCACTTCGCCGTTTTACAGAAAACGCCACTCCTGGCTGCAGAGGTTTTAAAATGACGTTGAGAAATTGTTCCTTTCCTGACCGTGTCTGTCAGTAGCATATCGCACTAACCTTGTCTTTCCAGTAAACACTATATTTGCAGTGTTTTTGAAACCATAAACTCCTTTACATGGTTTATCAATTAAGATTTTAAAACCAAGACAAAAAAAACTACATTTGACTCCTTCACATTTCAAAAGAATGAAATGTGAAGGTACGATGAGGTACGATGGTACGATGTTACATTTGTGCCGGTCCCCAAAGCTATGACAGTTTTAACAAAATAGACTGAATAAAGTCTCAAAGCCTCTTAAATGACTTTTTTCCCCCAACTCTGTTATTGACTGGACAGCACTTTCTGTAGCTTCGTCAAAAGCCACAGATGCAGGAAGGTCATTAAGCACAGACTGCAGAGATAAAGTGCAGCAATTTTTTTCTTTTTAAATGCATATATAAAAAAAAGTCTTAACTTTGCTTTAAATATTTTTACAGTTTTTATCATGCCAGGGAGTCTAACCTTTCCTTTTAGCTCACAGTTTAAATGATTTAGTGTCCAAGCTAAAGTTGTTAAAAATACAAGGTCATGTATCTATTAAGTGCCTTGGTGCAGCAGTCACCTTTGCACATAATGGTAAGTTTAGAAAGTCTGGCTCGCCTCTGCATGTTGCCCAGCATCTGATTCTACTATTTACTTCTTTCTTATGCAGTATATTACATCACACTTTGTGCTGCACTTGCTTTTGCTTTTCTGTTGTCAAAGCTAATGAAACATATATTTCAGTATCTTAAAAATAACTTTCCGCCAAACACTGTAAAAATAGTGTTGTTTTTTTTGTTTGCTTGTTTTACTTTCCTGTCATTCTCCCTATTTTTAGGAGGCAACGAGGTACGATGAGCTCCCAAACATGACTAGCTTCTCATAATTGGGTGTGTTGAAAATACTCCTGGCTTTTGTTACTAAGAAGCTCTATGAAAAAAATACATCCATTTTATTTCATTTTCACATATTTCCTCTACACAGAACAATAATTAGACCATTAAAAAAAAGAACAAAAAACAACTTAAACATTACTTATAGAGCATGCCTTGTGGACAACTGATGTGATCTCCCAACGGTGCGCTTTTCTCTGTGGAATCTGGATATTTATTAACTTTGTTTTATTCAATTTGGTTCAAGCGTTAAATAAGGTGTTGAGATGATGATTGGTATGGTTATTTTTTTGGCTCCTACAATCAGTCAAAATGATCAGGAACATATTTACGAATCAGTACAGCAGCAGAATCTTTGTGTTCTTGTTACTTTGAGTTACCTTTAGTTACTGAAGCTTCCAGCCATGGTTGGAGTACTTCTAAAGTCTAAACTGGCTGAGGACATGAATATGACTTTAATGTGGCAGTATTATGCAAAATCGACTTTTTTGAGGCTTACAGTGTCCTACAGTGTTATTCCCGAACACCTGGTGGAACTGCGCCTCTGCTGAGCTTATAGGCTAGTAAAACCATTGTGAAAAGGTTAATGGGGACAGATGTTGTGACGACTTCCTGAAGGCAGAGTTTCAGCGAGAACAGAAGTATCTTAAAGAGACAGAGGCCCAATTTCACGGCATTAAATTTTGAAGTCAAATTTCTATTAAGTCATTTGCTATACAGCCTCTTTTTTTTTTTTAGTTTATGGTAACATAGTTACTTGATTATACTTTTAAGATGATACCATGTGGCTCATATCTCAGCCATTGCTCCATAATGGCTGCGATATGTCTAGACATTCTGTGACCATGTAATGTTGCATAGTAAAATAAACAAAAAGCTGAATAAATAAAATTCTACAAAAAAAAAGTAATGAGGATGAATTTTTTCAGTATTTCTTTCCACTGCAGCACAAAAACCCTTGAAAACTTGATGCAGTTTGTCAGAGTGATGAAGGGATTTCAAAGTAAACCTGGCCTGTATGTGTGTTTACAGTCTTAACCATACAGACAGGATTTTTTTATCTTTATTCTCCTTTGCTCCCCCTTCCAGTTACTTTAGACGCAGCAGACAGATACTTAAAACTGGGTGGAAGCTCTTAACGATTACTTAGTGGATTATCCTTGATGAGGGTACTTTGTCTAAGACAGACTTGTGTGGGAAGACATAATGTCTTAGGCATGCAGTCTGCTGAGATGATGATGATGCTGATGAGGATGGATGGATGGGCGGTAGAAGAAAAACGGGCTTAAAGGACAGGAAGTTTAGTGGGAAAATGATCCTAATCCTGGTCAGTTAAAGGGTTTTACTGTAATGCCGCATCATAAACACACAGGTGTATATCAAGACGGTAACATCTCAATTACTAAGTAGGAAAAACTCAAATAACGCCATATCTAGTGGATAATGGTGCAGCCATCAGCAGGATTAATGAGTGCAGCCTAGCTTCGCAGCATATAGTTATTCAGGATAGTTCTTCTAGATTGCAATGCGCATATATCAGTTTTAATGTGTCACACACTGCTTGCCTAATGCAGGAAAGGGGAACGAGGACAAGTACAGAGCTACCAATTGTGTACAATTTTCCACGTTGCTGCGGTTGCTATTTTTCTGGGTGTGACGCCACCAGGAAACGACAGCAGGCCCGGCGGGAGGACTTCAAAAACACAGCTTTTATTTGGGATGGATGTCTGCTCTCTAGCCTTTGCTTTGTCTGTGTGTCAAAGACACACAGCAGTGAGATTAATTTTTCAGAAGGATCGCTTGCCTCTTACTGAAAAGGTGAAACTTTCGATGTCAACAATGTGATGGGAATGCACCCCAAAGCAAGCCTCCTATTTGTTTCGACTTCAACGACTGTATTTCTATTTTGCCTTTTACAGACAGAACATTAGAAAAATGCTTAGACCCGACACACCCTGTGTTTGCTGTAGTCATCCAGTTTCCAGTGTGTTTAATTTAATAAGAAAGCTGCTAAGATATTTTTATTCATGCACTATACTTACTACTTTACATAAACTGACATGATCTGTGATCTTTATTTGTATTTCCTCAATTTGAATATTTTGGATTCTGACAGTCACAGTAATTGCCAGGAATAGAATCCATCTGCGCCTCTAGTCCGGAATAGCTCTGAAATGTTACGTTTGAATGTAGTACAGCTGCATGTCCATTTTAAAATGTATTATTACTTCCAGTTTGAAACATTCAAGTTTTGTTGTTTTTTTTACTTATGTCCGGCAACGTTGCACTCAGATTTGCTATCCGAGTGTGAAGGTGAGGCTCCACAGATTTACTTTCACGAGCGGATAATTATGGCTTTCGCCGTGACGAACGACCCCAGAGAGCAGAGGCCTGGAAAGACCCCAGGTCTCTCTCCGCCCGCTCAAATGTAGTGTTACCAAGGCCTTTCATGTGTGGTCCATTTGCTTTGGTCCTGATATAATCCTCCTCACGGAAGTGCGCACTACAAATCACGGAGTGGGACGACAGACTGGTGTAAATCCCTCTCCAAGCCCAGAAAACTGTGTTTTTCTGTGTAGGAAATCAATGGACGCAGTGTCCAGACAAATTGGGAGTTTGAACAACACCCACATACACAAGTAATTAACATATTTGAGTTTGTTGAATCCCCTTGACTTTACCGTTAGTTCTGCCTGGTTACTATAAACACATACAAAGAGGTAACGGAAAGAAAAGTGTGTTTGAGTAGTGAAATAAGCCCGTCTATAGAATCTTACTGTGGCACACTATGAATGAATGATAAAGAAAAAAGCATATTTGAGTTAGCAGGTAAGCTTCAACGCCTGGAACAGAGCCTTACTTCAGCTGTCACTGAAACAGACTGCAGCAAATAAAATCTATGGAAACAAAAAGCTGAAGGCAAAACAAGAGATCCATTTTTTTTCCTACGTGTGTATGCGTTAATAATTTATTCCACATTGGACTCTTTGCAACACAACAAACTTGCTGTAAATACAATCATTTGTGACCGGCAGCGTCGGGCACGTTGTTGCGCTTTTGCTTAAGGTAACTCTCTGAAGCTGCGTTCAGCTTCATGGCTGCGGAAACTCATTTGTCTCTGGATGCAAGAGATAGGTTTTCAGCTAGAATTTGAATCGTTTAAAAGGTGAAAGGTAAGACGTCGCTTTGATATAATCTGTACTTCACTTTGTAAGACATAGCCCGCCTGTCAGATTTGCAGAGTAAAAAGGTTGCGGTTCAACATCCTTTCGGCTTCACATTAAAGCGGCAAAATGAACCTAGAGAAATCTTCAGTGCTTAACTGAACTTCATCCAACGTGTCTTCGTCTCTGTACTTCGATATCAAGGGCACCTCAATTAGACTGACACACTGACGATTTAGTGGAATAAAAAAAAAGAGAAAAAAGTGGCAGCTCTCTTCTAGACTTGGTGGTTAATTGGGCTCCTCTTAAAACTGGCCAAGTGCTGCCGCAGAAGCCAAGAGAGAAACATGAAAAGATTGATGGAGACAAAGCGAAAGGACTTTGCGCTAATATTCGTGTGAACTGGAGAGGAGCGACTTCCGCCGCTAAACGTGTGGATTATGGTGTACGAAAGAAAAAAGTGTCGGTTGCCGCGGTGGACAAAACCTTTCCAGTATAAAACAGAAAGCTTGATCAGTGGGTCCCTCCGTCACCTCATTAATAAAGACCAGAGCTTTTATTAGATGCGGAGTCTTGCAATATTTAAACCATGAATATTTCAGAGACCCCGGCAGGAACCCAGACACAGAGCGCAGTCGGCCTGTCGTCAAGACGGAGTCGCAGCTTTCCTCTCCGTTCAGACGAGAGCCGGAAAAAAGTCGAGGTCCTTCATCATGATGTCTCGTTGCAGCGTTGAGGGAGATAAACTCTGAGGATTTCTTCAGTGGTCTGAGCATTCCCACTCCAAGGCAAACACTTCATAGCACATACAGCATAAAGTTAGTAACTTTTTACGGCAAATGCTGTCTGGTACTGTAGCAAACAAATGCTAAGCTGTTAAAGGGATTGAATATTTTCAGTGGGATTCTACTAAAATATAAAAAAATTATGGACTCTGACTAAAACATTGCAACTCCTTTTAACCATTTTTTAATTGGCTTTTTTAGCCATCTAATGAAGAGTTGTTGCCGTTTGTTCTGTTGCTAAACGTGACCCTGCACTGTGACGAAACATCTCTACCTTTAATAGAGGGGCCATGTTGCGACGACTTCCTGAAGGCAGAGTTTCAGAAAGAGCTGGAGTTTCTTAAAGAGACGGAGGCCCAATTTCAAGGCAGCAAGTCAGATTTCTTTTGAGTCACATGTGATGCAGACAGCATTTTTAAAACAACTGAATTAACGTTGTCACTTGATTGTGCTATAAAATGGCACTATGTGGCTGGAAAACACATAATACTACCCCTTTCTCTATAATATTGTCTCTTTATAAAATCTTGGGGATGGTCTTGAACTCTTTCTGGTGGTCACTACTTTTAGATATCCACCTGGACATTTTGGAAATGCCTTATTTACGCTGAATCTTAGTGCAAATAAAATTGTGTCCTTTTAAGCTAAACGTTTTTTTCCCGAAAATGGCATATTTTCGCCATGACTGTAACCAGCGTGGGAGTTTTCTAGACACACATTTCTAGTCTTCAGGAAATAACAGTCAACACTTTGTTATAAATAAAAAAAGAGGTGATGTCACCTGCTTTTGAAGCGGTTGTTTGGCAAAGGTACACAGTGTAAGAGTTGCTGTTATTTTGTCAACCATGAAAAAGGATATGTTACATTAAAGCCTTAGTCATGTTGTCAAAGGGAAGTAAACATGAGGTGGAATTGGGAGCATTTCCTCCTCCCTGTTTAGTTTTTAGGTCGTACACTGCAATCTAATGTCAGCGTTACTCCGTTTCAAATAAACTGCTGACAAACTTAGATGTTTTTTGCGAGATGTTCTATTTTCCTCAATGTATTTTTATTTCATGTTCAGAACTGATTAGCAGTCTGTCTACACTTGAATGTTCTGCCGATTGAAGGCTTTTTACTGGTGGATTCGAGCTGATCTTTTTCAGGTTGGACGGGTTATACAACAAGCCACTTCAGTGTATTATTAAAAGTTAGACACTTTTAGGAATGAAATCAGTTCCACACAACTGATTTAATTCCTTGAATAAGCCAACCATTCCTTGAATTTTAGGAGCCAATGTACCACTGTCAGTCACTGACCGCTCCTTCACCTCCTTACCTCTCCTCTTCTCTTACTCTCTGCTGTCCTAACAACCGGAGAGGTTGACCGTTTCACTCGGAGCCAAGTACTAAAACGGTCAACCGCCATTTAAAATCCATGCAACAGCAGAGGCATTGCTTCAACTTAGTTCTTCCTTTTTGTCCTCCCTTCCCAATTGCTCTTCTTTAATCTTGTCTCTTGCTTTGTGGATTTCCTCGCACTTTTCTTCTTTGCCTATTTCAGTCATTTCACCTCTCCCTGCAAAGGGTTTCAGGCCCGCTTAGTTATGCATCATCAAGTACGAATGTGGAGATTTGTTCCTCCCTCACCTTCATATCCACCTTTAACTCATCAGCGTAAATTTTCTCCCCCTAAAAGTAGCTTCCAGGAATTTCTCCCAGAGTCTTCCGGGGCGAAACAGCCACTTCTGACATCCGTGACACCCTGACTTGTCTACATTCCCGGAGAGATGCGATGAGGAGTGTGGGAACGCATGTGTGCTTTTGCCGCAGCGTGCCTTGTAACGGGTTTGTGCTCGTGTGTGTAGGACAGAAACTTCGTAGGCGTGACAGTTTGTGCGTTCTTGTGATCAACTTAATTAAAAAGCGCACGCATCACTGCATGTCTGCTTCTCTTTGGCCTGTAATGATTCAATCCTAAACTTGTGCAGGCGTTGGACATCCTGGACAAGACATCTGCAGGGCTGGAGTTCATACAAATTCTTTGAAGATGTCGGTCTTATGTGGAGTCATGTTCATGTGAAACACCTTACCGAAAAATACATTACAGATACATCAGAGGAATGAATTTCTAAAAGCGTTAAGAAGGTATTTAGAAGAAAAACTGTACTCAATGGTTATTCTTAATCTTGTTATATTGACGCGTTGCAACGTGACGTCACATCCGGAAGATCCTGTAAGAACGGCTCGTCAACAATGGTACATTATTAAATGTACGCATGATATATAAAAGAAAAAGGAGTGCAGTGCTTTGCTGTGGCGACTAAATAAGTTCCAAGAATATCACATTATGCACGTCAGAATAGAGTTTTGCTTCAAAAAAAAATACATATATATATAGAAATAGCTAGGTAAAAAAAAGTAGGTCAGCTATGCTAGCTTGACTTTGGCAATCTTAACAAGTAGATGTGCTGTGGAATTTGGCGTGTTTCAGTTAAGTTAAAATAAAAAAGGCGACCAACTCTGACAGATCATCAGTAGAGCAGGAGTTAAAATTAGCTAATCAACCACCACTATGTTCAGGTAATCACTTAACAATTGCAAAAGAAACATACTTTGAAATGTTTGCATGTTTTTTTTTGTTGAAATCCAACATATTGGCATAGCCATTGTCAGTCAGTTGCTATGGCAATGGGTCTTCGTATAGCATAGCCGACGCAGAGAGCGAGAAAAAGAATACGAGTGGTTTAGAGTTTTTCTTCCACGGGGAATTAATAATCCCTACAGCTCCAGGTTTAATTTTGTTAAAGGATTCGTTCTACCGTGGCAACACGGCTATGGATGGCAAGTAAAAGAGTCGTCTTTTTTCCCTCTAGTACTGCGTATGCGCAAGATTTCCGAATGTAAACAATAGCATGCAATGTGTTGCTTGACATATTGATGTGATTGTCCTTTTGTGAAGTGGTTTTCATTATAGTGTAACTGATTTGATTTTAACTTTGTTCCTCTATTTTGTGTTTTTATCTTTTGAATTTGCTATTTGATCTCAGTATGTTAAGTATGTTTAGTTATGTTGAATGTACGTACCCCAAGAAGAGAACAGATGTAGGGAACTGCAATAAATGGGGATCCGAATAAAAAAATAATTATAATAATAAAGAATGTGAGCACTGCATTCATCCATTTTCAGAAACAACATTAACCAGTGGTTTTGTGGTTATTGTACTGTCATTTCGATACCTAGAAATGGTTTCTGCCTTGGAGCAGATTAAGCCGAAGGGGCAAGGTGACTGTCTGAACAAGTACAGTAGCAGTGATCGAATCGTGCCGTCGCATCTGTTTTTATTTAATAACATTTGAACACAACGCACAAACCTGTGATTCTTAATTTACTGTATGAAACGCATTTGCATTATCTGCTACCCTCAGCCTCTAACTCATTTAATTACTGTGTGCTGGAGATAAAGGAACATTTATTTTTAAGAGCTCAAAAATGGAAAAGGAATACAAATTGGGCAAAAGAGCGTAACAGATGTACAATGCTCAATGTGTGCTATTATGTAAATGTATAATTGCAGCTTTCAGCAATTAATACCGCTTAAACCTTTTATGCTGCATAATGTAGAATGAAATGCAATTTAGGAGTAATTTTGGATCTGGCCACAATTTTGTTTTGATTTGGACAATATTTTATTTATGAGAGAGGCTAAGGAGTCGGCAAGGAATGTAATTAGAAAGATCAGCATTTTTAGAACTTAAGCCTTGAAGAGATTTTTGCTGTTTACTATTTGAGGTGAGCCCAATGGATTTGTAACTTTTCGGCTTTTACGTAGGGAAAAGTTCTGATTTGCCAGCGCATTAACGGTGCAGGAAACTGCTCTACCCAGTTCAGACAGACTGTACGTTCCTTCTAGTTGTTGGTCCACCATCTGTGATTCGCTGTAACAACAAAATGTTACAGCGTTTCACATGCTAAAAGTGAAACGCTGTGAACACTTTTAGCATTCTGCGTGTGTTGGTGTAAAACGACGGTTCTACATGGTCAGATAATGCTCTGCAGGAGATTTACTGTATATTCATGTATACCACGACTTCAATGGATGATTAAGATAATGTAGGTCATCTAATGCTGATGAAATGCAGCGTGTTTTGAAACGTATGAAGCCACTGACTAAAATGTGGCATCAGATACACACAGTGTCTCTTTCTAAACAACTCGGAAGTGTATTTAGGGCAACACACTTGTTTTTGGAAAGCTTTAAAATAAGTTTGGTCAAATAAGTTTAAACCGCTAAATAATTGCAAACGTAGCACTTTCATTTCATTTTAGAAAGCTTTGCAACTTTATAAAAGTGAAGTCTAGTTGTGTTGCAGAGAAATACTGTGTGTGCAAAGCAGAGAGGAAAGTGATGGGCACACACCCCGTCTGGACGGCAGGCTGCCATGTGCGACTGCGACTGCATGCCTCCTGCTTATTTAGCAAGACTTCTCGCAAGCAACACTTACTCACCAGCACGTTGACATCCAAACCATGTGTAAACAGATACATGCACACACTCAGTTCACGTCCAACCTTGTTTTGTTTTTTTGTTTGTTTTTTTTGCCCACAACCGGACTTTCGTAAGGTTATTATAGTTAGCTAAAAGTATAACAGACCAACGAAAACTGAAATTGTGAAAACATTTCTGTTAACTGGAATAAATGAAAATGTTAATTAATGGGGAAACCTACAACTGGGACTATATTGTGTGTTAAAACTAAAAAAATCTAATACAATAACCTTAGTTTTTGTGTTTATGAATTGATTTATTATTTTTGAACTGATGTTTACATCAACTGTCGGCAAATTACCATACTCCTCCTGGCCATGTGTAAACAGATACATGCTTAACTAAAGCTAAAATATCATGTAAATAATAACTACTAATAAAAACTAGCAAACACACTCTACAAAACTAATTAAAACTAACTGAATTAGTCAAACTAAACTGATGAAAAACCCAAAACTATCATAACTCTGGTCCTCAGTTGAACTGGGAAAGAACAGACCAGTAGATGTAATCCTTCTTTTAGGGGGAATACAAAGCAAAATGGCAGAAATAGAAAACTATCTCACATAAATCCTAAACCAGAGGATTTTGCATCGTGTGGATTATGAAAGTGAAGTAGAACTCATGATGCCCTAGAGGTGTTTTTTTTTTTTTTTTAAAGATGGGGTTTTTTAAACGAATTGGTGAACTTGAGAAACACAGCAAGTTATTCATGAGTGTAACCCATAGCTCTTCTTTCTAACTCCTGAACCCACAAATGCATTTTCCTTACCAATTAGCCCACATGTGAAGAAAATGCAGGCTTTCCACCAATGTTAGCTTCATTGCTAAGAAGCATTGTCACTACAAAGACATAGTTGACAAATGTCAGTAAATTTTGCGTTCACTTAATTTTCTCTGATCAGAGCATGATTGAGTCAAAGTTCTTACAAATTTTTCAGGGTCTGCAAAGAGAATGAAAAATAACAGGTGCCAAAAAAAATCTCATGTTCTTCTAAATTATAAATTGTGCCATGCATTTTGCAGAGCTTTCAGCCTAACAGAGAACTGGTTGTAGCAAAGTAACTCCTCAAAAGATGACTATTATTAACGTGACGGGTCTGTTTGCCCGGGGGTTTCTCAGAAAGGCCGTAGAGACGAGCTGCGTGTTGCTGATTGATCTTATTTCCATAACAGCCTCACCCCGGCGGTGTAGCCATTCATCTCTTCTTTCTTGTGTCTGATGAAAGCCTACTTAAAGGAGCAGTATTATGTAAAAGTAGATGGTTTTTTTAGCTTTACATCGTGTTATGATGTTATTCGCTTATCAAAAATAATTTGAGTATTTTTCAACCATTCAGCTGTGCAAAACGCCTGGATGGACCTAGCTCCGCCTTCGAGGATGAAGCGCCTCCTCCTCCAAGCTTCCCGGATTACAGAGCACCTCTCCCCAACTCAGCTCCTTCAGACTAGAGTGATGACTTCTTGAAGGTGGAGTTTCTTAAAGAGACAGAGGAACAATTAGGAGGCATTACATTACTATTAGGTCATATTTGATATATACAGCATGCTTATAGCAATATAAGGTAACATAGTTACTTGATTGTGCTATAAAGTGAACTGAAAACACGTAACGCTTTCCTTGCATAACTAAAGATTTTTTGGAGCGAGGATCCTGAACTCGGAGAAGTAATCACAAGGCAGGTGAGGCTGTATAAATATCTCAGCAATATCTTGTGTGTAATGACAAGCTGACTTTTAAGGTGGAAGCTGTGTGCACAAAGGCCGCCCAGCCGGCACGTCTACTTTCTCTCGGTTATTATATTGTCAATGTTGATTCCATTCTTATGAGAAAGCTTTCTTTCTGTTTTATGGAATCTGCGCTTTCCAGTTTATCTGCTTATATGAGGTCAAGCAACCGGAAAACAAACTGAGACTGCACCATTTTGTCAGGCTGTGAAGTGAAACAGCAGAGACGGCTTTGGCTGATCTGTGTCAGGTTGGTTAAACCTCCGCAGGAGACGCTCTGTTTTGTGGACGGTCTACACCAACATCTGTTTTATGAGTTCGTGGCAGTTTTGCCGACAGATACCTCTTACCTGAACGCAGCGGTGACTTGGATTTGTAACTGGATTAGATTTACGCAATTGATGGTTTCAAAAGGACAAAATAAATGATCTTTGAGATTTGTAGCAAAATGTAGGTAACACAACATTTCTTTAAATGTTATCTGTAGGATCAACCCAACAGTACCTCAGGGTTGTGTACTAGACACACTGCATATTCTATAGTTTTTCATATTTTGATTCTTAGCCGGGACTTAGTTATGAGTCCGTGTCAGCATGCGAGGACGCCCGCACACGCATACACACGAGCACATACACAATCGCTACCTTACTTTTTGTTGTAGCCTAAACTGACCCGGTTCATTGTGGGTGCACACGCGGTGTTCCTGCTTCAGTTAACATATTCATCCTAACCTGTTCTTTTCAGCTTCAGACATTTTCCCGGCTCTATTTTCAAGCAGGGTGGTTTCCGGATTGTGGCGCACCGGGAGAGAGTCACATGATGACGTAGTGATGTCATAAGAGCGTACTCGGTGTTTTCTATTAAATTGAGTATTTTATTTTTGATTACAAGTTTGTTTACTTTTTCTCTCATTATTATTATTTTGTATACTTTAAGAGTTTATTTGAGTCAGAAGTAATTGCTTATTTTTATTTTTGCTTGTTTGGACTTTCTGTGGGCAGAGCCTGTGGCTTTAAAGGCAAGGCTCTGCTCCACAGGGAGGCAGTTTGTGGTTAGACTCCTGAGAAGTCACACTGAAGGTCTTTTACATTGAAGGTGATGCTGTTTGTCTGATTTTAACCTGCCTTGCACGTCCTTTGTATATATTCTGCACCTGCCATCTTTGTTCACGTGAAGAAAAGCTTAATAAATTTCACTGAAGTGATCTCTGGCCTTGGCCAGCCATTTGTGGTTGTCCAAGTCATAATAGAACACCATGTTTCCATCAACATTTTTTAAAGCACATTATTAAGTATCGCTTTGGGAAAGGTTAATAGAAACAGCAAAATTTGAAATAACTTCCTCAGTTTCACAAAGGGGTTTTTGGGTTTTCCAAAAAGGCATCAAAGGAGAGATGGAAACACATTTACCAAACACTCAACTATTTCTTTCCTGTCCTTGCACTCCATGCAATGCAAATTTCAACTTTGATTTCAATTGCTAAAATAATTTTCTGATGAGCAATCCCCTAAATCGTAGCTGCTGCTGCTGGTTGGTGTTTGGCTCTGAATGTGTCAGTTTTAAAAATAGATTTTCTTAAACAAAGCCAGAGTAACAACAAACCACCTTATTTAAAGAAGTGTGCAAAGAAGAGAGGTCAAATATCCACTCGGATTTATGCCAGGATCTTATTGATTTCTAAAAAAAAAGTGTGGTGGAGATGTAACATGTCAAGGGAGTTATCTAAATATTAGGCATGGTATTTAAAACTGTAGCTATAACTACATATTATAGCCAAATGCAATGTTCACTCTTGAAAATGGTTAGAATAAATTCACTGTAAGTTCAAGCTAATTTCTAAGGCTTGGTACAATTGTAAACTACATCACCTTTCCACCCTGAAGAGAAACGACTTAAATAAATCAGTAAAAGCCCCAAATGAATGGCATTCATCCTCATGAGTATGCAAACTGATTAAAGGGACACGTGATTCTTTTCCGACTTACAAACAAGCCCTGATGACATTTTTAACATTTCCTACAATCCTATCAGGATTTTATGTTCTCTTCGTGTGAAAAGTTCACCTTCTTTTACTTGCTGCTAAGTCCCTCCAACCTGTAAAGAATGAAATATAACCTGCTAAAGTTTCTCTTTGAATTCCAGCAGCACTTTCAGTCCAGCCTTAATATGACGCGGCATGTCTTTATTTCCGTGACTCGTCGTTTCCACGCTTCATCACTGCACAGCTTAGACTTCCCCAATCATCCATAATTTTCATCTTTCCACACAGCCCAGTCCCAGAGTTTTACAAAAAGTGTTTTAAAACTTATCTGTTTAAACCCATTTTTTCCAAATTAAACACAGCAATAGCTTTTTATTGCTCCAGTGATGCATCTTTTTCCATCGCATCACTTTGGTTATTCTGGCCCTTTTTTTATTGCACTATTTTGAGTCTTGATTGCTCTGTAAAGGTCTTTATAAGCTTAGACTTTTATTTTCCTATCACGAGGTAGGTTTTCTTCATTTTGGTGGATTTAAGGTTTTTCTCCCTCTTTAAGCCATTGTGTCAGGTTGATGAAGGTGGTGCATGAATCAGTGATTATTATAAAGAAATGGACTGTTTTTAGAGCAGGAGGTTTTGAGACAGTTTGCAGGCAGCCTTGGAACACGAAAGGTAACGAGAAACAGGAAAATCTACAATATCGATAGCAACAATATAAAAAACATGAACATATCTAACCATTATGGTGTCACTTCAGTGCACCTCATGGACAACAATTGAAGTTTCAATTCTTTATAAAAGACCTTGAAGGCAGTAAAAGGAATGGGAAGCTCTTTCTGGATTAGATCATTTGAAATGTATTTCTCTACAATCTAAAGAGATATTATAATTTCAAGAAAATCTTACTGACACTGATCCAGATGCATAAATTACTGACAAACTAACATGTTTGGCTCTGAAATAAAAATGACTTTTTTTAAAGGTGTCATTGGATTTAATATTAAAGCTTAACAGATATTTGAAAAAAAAAAAAATTCAAAATCATATTTAGCTTGATTGTAATGAAATAGGGACAGTATGGTTGGAAACTCAAAAACAAAATGTGTTTCTAGTCAGTTTAGGTGCCTAATAAGGTGACTTATTAGGACCATTGTAGGTAGAAAAAGAAGCAAACTTCCACCAAAAAACTCAGACATTTTCCAGTTTTTTTGCAGAAAATATTTGAGAATAATTTTAATGTTTTGGGGTTTTTTCTAGCAAAATTACAACCAATCAAGCTCAGAAATTGAGTTTTCATGTTTTTACTAGAAAGTTTTCTTAGATTAATCTTAAAATTTGAGTTTTTTTATTGCAAATCCTCAACCTCTGGTTTCCATCAGTTGTTAGTCTGCTTGAGCACTGCCACTGCTATGCTAGCCCTGCACTATATCTGATACCTGCAAAGTATTTTCACGCATATTCCTGGCCTTACATAATATATTAAGCTTTATTTTTGGTTCGTATATGCTTTTTATACTTTCTTTTATCTGTGTGTGAACCTACGTGTTTCTATGTTGCTGTTACGCCTTAATATCTCCATTGTGGGCGAATAAAATAGATTTTTATTCCGGTCTTATTTCATAATATAAAATCTGAAAGATCATTTAAAATGAAGAAAGAAAAATTAGAATGGACTAAAGTCTTTACCACTTTGTCATAAGTCCAGGATTTAAATTTAACACCTACTAGAAAGCCACTCGTACAATAAAAATCAGTTCTGATCATATTTCTGTCACCCAACATGTGTCCATATTGAAGTACACATTTTAAATTTGCGTCATATTTTTTCATTTCATGCCCTTTATTTGGTTTTATTCCCAAATCTCTTATCCAATCAGCTCCACGGCGGAATGAATCGATTAATTGTCAGAAGAAATAGCACAATTAATCCATATAGGGCCCAGCGCCTGTTTGTCACGGCTCGATTTTGTGGTCAGGAGCCTCCAGAGAGAAGTGCAGAGATGGCTCCGAAATATAATAATGGTCAGAAAATAATACCTGCCGAGCCCCGAGAGAGACGCAATGTTTGTTCTGCTGTTATTAGCCCCTCAGAATAAGACGACGGTGGTATTTTTCTTTTCGTTTCATCCTTGCGAGGAGGAAAGGAAGAGGGTGATTATGTTGGTGAGGTGGACGCCGACCGCAGAGGACAAATTTGAAGGTGTTAAAAAAGTGATGGAATAATCTTGCGCTTGGTCTTCCTCACCCTCATCCTCATCCTCCCACTCACAGCTGCCGCCACTGCCGGAACAGAACATGTTGTGCCGAGGCTTGACATTTAAAATTTTCATCCTGACTGATTTGACAACAGCAAAGTGCGGTTGACTTAATGAACAGCAAGCCAGCGTCTCAGGGTACATCGTTGTAACTTCCATGACAATCGTCTGTCTTTATTCTCAAAGTTGCTGTGTTTTCCTCTCTCAACCTGAGAATATATTTAAAATTAGCTCCGTTTTCTTCATCTTTCCACACATCAATCTAATTTGTCCTCTTCTGATGTTTTCTCCTCTTTCTCCCACACCTCCTCCATCACCATCACGATGCCTCATCCTCCTCTTACCTCTCATTAACTTCACACAAAGAACCACTTTCCTCTTATTCCCACTTAACCATTCACATTATGTTTTCTCCTCATCTCTTTATCGCTCTTCATCACTGTTGACCTCTGGCTGCGTTCCTTGTCTTCGGCATCCCAATCATCACCCTCATCATCTCCCCGGCAGTTCCCCGCCGCGGACTATTTATACGCGGTGGATAGACTGCGCTCTATAAAAGCTGTATGCTAATGCAGCAGAAGGCTGCGGAGCATCACGTCAAGTGGACCAATTTCAGGAGTGCTTGGCCACGTTTTATTACAGCTCATAAGCCCAAGGTCAGCTGCATAAGATTAAGAGGCGAGAGCGTCTCTTGCTGCAGTTGAATCATTTATCAGCCCGACACAGAGCTTTTTTTTTCTTTAATCCCCTTTGTTTCCTCCCATGTTTAAATGGGATCCACGTGCAATTCGGCACCTGTGCGGTAATTTATGTGTTTGACTTCTGCCCCTGTCGTATTCTTTCATTGTTTCCCCCCCCCCCCCCCTTCTTATCTCTTTATCTTCGAATCTCAGTCTTTCTGACGTTTTCACACCACTAAGCACACCTTCGGTGTTCCCTCCTCAGCTCTTGTTCAGGTCTCTACCCAAATGTAATTATGCTGCTGGCAGATTTAGACTTTAAAATATTTCCATTCGACCAAGAAGTTTGGTTCTGACTGGAAATGAGGCAAGCATAAATCTTTATCAAAATCTTTTTTGTTGTCGAGTTTATTGTTGAAAATTATTTATGCTCTTCTCAATAATTAATGGAAAAGACTTTATGCTCTTATTGGGAAAGCATGTTGCTGCTAACATAGCAAACTTTTCTTACAGCTGCTTATGTGGCCACTGCAAAACATTAATATTACCAAATATAAAGGTTACATTATTATTAACGGTCATATTAATCATTTTGAGTTTTACCATAATATTCATAAGCTTTAATTATGTTTTTTCTTTATTATTGTGCATTTCAGTGAACAACACCTATGCCATAATTATTAACTATGTTTCTGCTACATAATATTCTAGAACTGCAGCATTTGATGCCACAATACTGTAATGCTACGATACCTCTTTTTCATCCAAGATGATGAGGAAAGACATAACTTGCTAACTGCCAGTGCTAATTTTAGCATCTGCTTTTTAGCATGGACAACTTCAGAGAATTTTTTTAAGCAAGTAAGAAAAAAAATTATAATCCTGATTTGATTTGAAGACAGTTTTAGTTTTAGCAACAACATTTCCAAACTCTTATTCTCATGAACACCTCACTGTGCATCATTTCATCTTGTAAGCATGTCACACCAGTGACATGTCTGTTGATTACAGGGCTTACCTGTGCAGAAATAATGACTAATTAACCCGCTAAAATTAGCCTGTTATAGGTACTCCCAGTGTTATAAGGAGCAAACAACAGGGATATTACTCCTGAATTTAGCCGGTCCTTTACATAACAGATGAAGTACTGTTCAGTCCCAGAACCACAACTCAGGAAAGTCTAAACAGCTTTTACTGACAACAGTTTTAATGTGCAAGACGATCAATGACTTCTGTCTTGGACTTTTCTAAGGTAACTGAGAGTACAGTACACATATGGAAAATCACATCTATGAACTATGAGCTTCAACAAGCATGTCGACAATGGACCGCTTTGTCCATGTTGGTGGACAAAGCGGTACCACCAACTAGTGATGAAGAACTAAAAATCCCAGGTATTTCAGCTTATTTTCTGTTTATTTTTCTTCCCCTTTTTCTGGCAATGAATATTGTTGTGCTCATGAGTTGAAGGTTTAGGTTTGGTTGATTTTAAAGCAAAGTGTTAAAACTCATTGGGGTTACCCTTTTATTTTTTGGGAAGCAGCCATTTGTGGGAGTTTGTGATCTAGCTAAACCCACTATTTTAAGCACCTCTTTTGTTAAAGTCAAACTTTAGGCTGGTTGAACTATATCGATTCACATAAAGATTGTAGCCACCCATTCTCTAGTTCCGATACATAACATGATTTATCTGACCTAGGGTTTAAAGGTAAAGTTGAACTGAGGTGGGTGGGCTGTAATCAAAATAAGCTATAACTTGATGGTAATAAGACAGATATTTCCTGAAGGAAATACAGGAGTCTGAATATTTGCTTGGACTTGGGCACGATGCAAGAAACACAAGTGGAAATACATAACAATATTACAAAGTGCTGAATGTGTAAATGCTGAACTCCTTGTCAACAAATTTACTGAATCCACAGGAGAGATGTGAGTTTCACAGTTTCCTCGAGCTATTGGGAGACGAGAAACAAAACCAGGCATGGTTTATTGACAGAATTTTAGTTTTACACAAACCTGTTGTTCAAAGCTATATTTTGTACCGTTGCTGATATTCATCAATGTCTAAACATTATTGCTTTGTAATGTTGTATCAGCTCCATGTGAATGATTTGTTGGAAACACTAAACGCACATTACTCAAAATGCATGGCTCTTTTTTTCCCCACTGCAATGTTTTCACACAACAGTGACAGCAATGTCTTTTCTCCGTCTGCGATAAAGCCGAGCACCAGAGGAAGCCATCTCTAATCTTTTCATCTCTCGTTGGTTGTCTTCCCTACCTAATTTACGCCTACTCTCCTTGTCCTGCCTCTTTTTCTCTCTCTGTCTATCTTTGTGTCTCAGCAGGGGGTAGTTAGTATGATGCAGCTCCTCTCCAGCTACATCACAAGATGGAGAAAAAGAAAACTGTTCAAGATTACACTGTGTGCGGCTGAGAGCTTTCTTGTTTTTTCAGTCAAATCAGTGTCTGTGTGTCCTCAGAGGTGCAACATGACGGGAAGAATGGGACTTTACCCATTTTGATTATTGTTTAGATTCTGCGCATATATGCAGTGTGTCCACTGGACTAGGTGTGGGTATGCGCGTCAGTACAGTGAGTAACAGAAAAACAAATCCTCAGGTCCTTTCAGGAGCAAAAAATACTGTAAGATGTGTAAATGAGTGTCTGTGTACTAGTTGTCAAAAGTGACACAGTGAAAAGCTTGACATTGAGAGTGTGACAGAGACTAAAAAGGGTGAGAGAATCACTGAATAGAAGCAGGGAGAACGAGGAGAAACACATAGGGAGGTGAGAGAAAAGCAGGAAAAAAGAAAAGAGTGCTGACATGTTTTTTTGGCCACCTGCCTTCTCTTTCATCAGGAGGTCGTTCGGAAGCTCATCTGCTAAATGGGTGCTTCAATTTAGCGGTCCAAGTCGTCTTATAATTATCATCATTGTCACAGCTAAAGCTCAGTCCTAATAGCTTGTAGCCTCCTCTGCTAAACGACTTAACACAGGTGAAAACATTCCAGAGTTTGACCCTCGCGACCTCGTCCCTGCTTTGTTGTGTTCCTTGTCAGAGCTCTGGTCTAAAAAAAATCTGAATCTGAAATTAGTGTTCAATGGCAAACCTTTCTCAAAATAAATTAGCAAGCACTTAAAAAGAAATCGCTGGATTCATTAAACGTGGATAGATTTAGTGCTATGTAGTGTTTGTTACTGGCAGAGAAATACCGTCTTCAGTGTGAAAGCGATTACTGAGTGCAGAAAGCGCAAAGTTAGCTATTTTTATGCTGGTGTTAAAGAAGGAAATCAAGGCATTAAGAAGCTTTTAAATGCTCCCACGGTTTTAAAAGACAAGGTCATTTGTCTGTGAAGTCTGACGGGTTCATTTTTAAAAGGTTTTTTCGTATGTGTGTGGTTTCGGGCACTGACGGTCTGATGGGACACCCTTCACTGCTGTCTGACTGTGACATCTGCTGCACTCCTCCTGAGTGAATGTGGGATGGTTAAAAGCAAACTGTTTTCTATAAGACACCAAGACATGTTTGTGGTAAGATTTTCTATTGATATCAAGAAGATGAGGAGGATACTACAAAGTCAGTCAATTTGGTGCTTTAAAACTATGTGATGAAACATTCTGCACTTTGAAATATTGGAATACCTTCAGAAATCTCAGAGATAAGGTGAGACTGTGCAGGTAAGCCTGAAATGATTCATAACACAAGCAGATTTAGCTATAAAGTAATACTTAAAAAATACAAATGTTTCTTCTGGAAGAATTGGAAAGCTGCCATTGTATAAGTCTATCATTAGTACTGTTTGCTTTATAGAACAGTCACTGAAATGAAGCAGATTCTGAACACAGCGATTGCTAAAATCTGGGACTAGTACGTGGAATGCACCGTCAGTGGTGAGACTGTTTTTTTGCCGCCTGCAAGAACCAAATAGTACATCAGTCAAGATACATGAGCTGTGGCCATGGTGGATCTGAAACAAAGAACAGTTTTTCATTTTTAAACTGATTGTGTTTTCTAGACTTTGAAATACGTCTTTTTTGCTTCATTAAACTGTAAAAACCTCTAGTTTTTATTATTTCATTAGAATTCAACTAAAACGGAAAATCTACCGCTTGAATTTCCTGCTCCGTCTTCAAGAGTTAACTCCAACAGTGTTTTGTATTCTTCTAAAATACACTTCTTCCTCTCAGTTTCTCCCAGCATGGGTGTGACAAGGAGGTGCAAAAGAAGAGACACAATATCACCAAACCATTATTCCCTCTGTGTCAATCTAAAGCAATGTCAAACAAAATGCTTTCCTTGTCCTCATATCCTCCTGGTGCCGTTGTGAGATAAAAAAACATTTAAAAAAAATTCTAGATATGGTGGCATGGGGGGAAAAGGAGGACATGTGAAAGCATAAGTTAGCCTAATGAAAAGCCCCCGAAGGTCTCTTTATTTCCTGCCTTCATCATTCTCTACCATCACAAAGTTCTTGCTCTTATCTCGGCCCTGCTTTTTACATCCACTCAAGTATTGATTTCAGATTTCTCCCGTCTGAAATATCTGAGAGTTTTCAGATGAGTAAAAGCTTGCAGTCAGCATATGGGTGACATGTCTACGTGCCAGGCTGTTTCATTAGCAGTACGGGTGAAAATGCTGCGCATTCCCAGGTGACTGGAAGAGCGTCCTTAGGAGCTTTCGAGGCTGAAATAATCGAAGACCAATATATTCAGCATGCAAAGTTGGCCTCAAAACACTAATTCAAACAAAGGAAAGTGGAGCGCTCTTCAAACAATGTCAAACATTTCATCGTTCGATGAGATGATGAATGCGAACCGCCTGGCTCTTAAGTCCATACAGCTTCTGGTACCGCGGTATTTCAGTTTGAGGAGCAAGATCAATAAACCTTCAAATTTGTCAAGAGGAGTAAAATTTGCAATGCATTTTACTTTGAGGTTAACAGCAGAAATCGTATTGGTTGAGCGTCTTGACATCTGTGGACTTAGAACCTTGTTAAATGTGTTGGTTTCAGATTTCAGCTGAACAACCCATTTACCTGCAGAAGCTCTTACTGTTTGTTGTCGTCAGACTTACAGGGAGATCTGCCAAACACAGCACAAGCAGAAAGGGAATAAAGGACCTTGTAGAGACATGCACATCACCTGAACTTAATAACTCCATGGTATTTTGCTGAAACTTTAATGTGATCGGTGCATATTTTTAAAATGGAAGGAAAAGAGTACATATTTTGTTTGCATTTCTTATACAAAAAAACATCTAAAAAGTGAGGGATGTGCTTCTTTCAGCTTCTTCACTGTGAGTCCAGTGCAAACAACTTCCTTCAAAAGTCACAGATTCAGTATATACGGTCGATCTGAGTGTAAATCTAGCTTACAGGGATCAAAGGTGTTAGAGAATGAATGGAAAACGCCAAAGGAACACAGGTCAGATAGGAAATACTGGAGAAGTTTTATAGAGAAGATTATGGCAGAACTGCAAACCCTACCAAGATAAAAATTGATTTATCCAGCTATCTATCTGAAGGACTTGCATAACAGTTTGCAAATTATTAGTGTTTATGTTTTAAACAATGTGAAGATTCCACAGAAATTTAGTCTACATGCTCGTTGAGCTCAGTGTAAGTAAAATTACTTATATTTGAAATAAATAAAATACCTGCCAAAAGATAACAAAGAGTGATGTTCCTGATTATGTGAAACAAAAAAGTTTCACTGTATAAGTTTCAGTGAAAAGCATATTTTTTTCCCCTTTTTTTTAACCGGTTGCATAAATTCTGGTTCAGTATTTTTGTTTCAGCTTTTATTCTTAGACTTTAGTTTGTGATGAATTTCATAGATTGACTTGTCAATGTGTCTTGTGAAGACAGAAACGTTTTGTTAGCACTGTAAGGAAATATAGCTGTGCTCTGGTGCTAGCTGACAATGCTGACATGTAAAGCTTTCCATTTCAAAATCTGAAAATAATGGTCACACTTGAACTAAATTTAACTAATTAGAAATGTAGTTTCTAATTAAACTAATAGTAGTTATTATGGACATTTCAATGTTGACTACAGAAGGAAAAGTTCCATTTCATCTTTTTTTTTTTCCACGTAAATGTGGATTACATTTTCTCAGAGACCCAATCTTGATGTTTTTCAAACCTTGCCTTGTTCTTATGAGCTGAATTCATTACTACACCTTTCCCAAACCAATAAAAAGCTGAAATAAAAATCTCAGGAGGATTGAGCCGGGCTTCCTCTGCTCTGGAAGACTATGGAGGCTTACTTACTTAGCATACTCTCACCCTCTTGTTTCCTTACATTTTTTTTTCTGCATACAGCCACACAAAAACTTTAAACATCTAATCATACATTCAACCTGCCTGGTCCTTTGTTGCAGGAGTGTCCGGTTCTTTTCTCTCTCTGTGTACCACACCTTGTCCTTCTTTCCTCTCATCTTTTCCAGCCCCCCTCAGGGACTTGAGCTCTCATTTTTGTATCACAGCTGGGGAGCCTTTGCGCTGGAGCGCTGGAGTTCACACCGACGAATTTGGCCTATCTAGGCCACCGTAAGCACGCACTCTTCATCAAGAGCTCTCTAATTAAAACCCAGTAATACTGTAGGTTTCCAGGCAAAAGAAGAGAGACAAGCTCAAAGAAAAGACATCTATAGATAGAACAAGAAGAATGTCTAATTACGGACTCATTCTTATCCAAGTCTGATTGCATCGTGCCCCCCACCCTCCTCCTTTCTTTGCCTTGCTCTCTTCAATTATGAAACCTGTGCTGGCCCTTTCTAGCGTACACGTAGGCTGGGGTTTCATCTTGCCAGTGCCGGGGTGTGAGGAGACTGACAACAAAGCTGCTGGAAGATCTGCAGGGCAGAATGTGGGGGCAGGTGAGAGGAGCATCTGTGTCAATATGCAGACCTACATTTCTAACTATAGCATGCTCGTCCTTTGTATATATGTCTGAGGTTTCCTTCAGTTAAAACCAGATACGAGTCTAAATAAAAAGAAACAAAGTTACAATGCAGATCCCCGTAGACGCATTGCATGTTATTGTTTACATCTGGAAATTTCGCACTTGCGCTTAACGCTGGAGGGCAAAAAGGCTACTATTTTACATGCCATCCATAGACGCGCTGCTGCGGTAGAACAATTTAGTTAACTAAGTGAATCCTGGAGATGAAGGTATTATTAATTTAGTGAAGTGTACCACAGCAAAAGGAAAAATAACTTAGAAAAATCATTAAAGAAAAGCTAAAAAACACTCTCTTTATCTTGCTCTTTGTTAGCTATGCTATACACAGAGCTGTTGCTATAGCAACTGTCTGACAACAGCTCCACTAGTATACCAGATTTCAACACCAAAAAACTTGCAAACATTTCTCACACAAAGAACTGACCATTCAGTGCTTTGCAGTTTTCTATTTCAGTTTTGATGTTTATACTGCGATTATTAATAAGTGATCACCAGAATACAGGAGTGGTAAATAATTTTTGCATCTGCTCTACTAATGATCTGTCAGAGTTGGTGTGCGGGTCGCCTTTTGTTTCTTTTTTTTTTTTTTTAAATAGAACCGAAACACAACGAATTCCACAGCACATCTACATGTTAAGGTTGTCAAAGTCAAGCTAGCATACCTTCCCTTTCCCTTGCTATTCTTTTTTTTCTTTTAATAAAAACATTTCACTGACCTGTGATGTGGTACCCTTGGACCGTATTATCTAGTTGTTGTTGTGTTGATAAGTAGTAGTAAAGTACTACATCCCTTTCTTTTATATATTATGCATAGATTTAAGATTAATGTGCTGTATGGACAACTTGACAACATTGGTTTTAGAGAAGTTTTTTGTGCATCTTGTGCATTGCAACGTGTCTATGGCACTTAGCACACAGATGCTAATCTTATCTTTAGATAAAGTGTATGAAAGGCAAACGTTTTGGCAAACCTGGTGTGATTTTCTAGGGCAGCTTAACTTCATTTTTTTTAAATAGCAGGGTTTTTTTATTTGGTTTGAAAACTTCTATTTCTTTGGTAATCGTTCTATTATGCAACTGCCCTTTATTTCCATCTGTTATGACAGTAAAAAGCATGATACTTCTTTAATTAGCTCTAAAGAGGATTGCAGCTGTGATTTTGTATTAGTCCAGTGGAATGAATTAAACAACAATGATACAAGTCTCTAATTACTCAACTACATGACAGATTCACAACCTTAACTTCCTCATATGACATAGGCGTCAAAAAAAAAAAAGAAAAACTGTAAACAGAATGATATATTCACAGTAAAAGAACAAAGCTAGCGAGTGCTTGTCACCCTTATCACACCTTTGAGTTGACCGTGTCAGCCTTGGGTCATTGGCAGCAGAGGAGCTTTGTGTAATAAATTCCAACTCAATGTTTATTTTATTCTTTTTCCATCTATATATACATTCACTTTCTTGCTGATGTTGCCACTATCCTCCCAGGTTTCGTCTCAAACAATTGTATAATGAAGTTGTAATGTATAAAAGAGGAAAGTGACCAAGGTAGAAAAAGGCTGTCCGAATTTTCATCCGCGCAAAGTTCAAAAGCCAGCATCTATAATGGTATGGGGGTGTGTTAGTGTCCAAAACATGGGGAAGTCTCACATCAGTCAAGGCACCATATTAAAGCTGCTGTATGTAACTTTTGCAAAAATATGTTTGTTAAGACTGTCACCATGTTGTGACAGTATAATGTGAAACACATCATCTGTAAACAGATCAAACTCTCCCACCTCTCCCCTGGGCTGCTATTGTCATCTGAAGAAATGCACCGTTCACCAAACAGAGCCAGGAGGAAGGTCTGTCAATCATGCTCATATACAAGCTACTAAATGTGCTAATGGTGGAGAAACAACTTATCGTTCCAGGAAAGCTGTTTATCTGCCGTCATCTGTGGCCACAGCGGAGTCTGCATTCATAGCAGACTCCTCTGTGGCTGTAGCCTGACAGAGAGCAAGGGTGAGGGTGACAGCATTACTACAACGTCCAAACTTCATTGGAATTGGGGTTGTAGGATCAATATTATTGCGAAACACACAAACAGTGGTCTCATTATCACTATACTTGACCGCATGCCAGTTTCTGTTTCTTGTAATTTTGTTTTACATGGATATATTTACACACACATGAGATATTTTTCATAGACTGGACTCAACTGCTGTAAAGTAACTTAGCATGATCTAATGACTCAAGATATAAAATGATGTTGATACAATGTATGATGAGTTTCTTTACCCCTATTAATGTGACGGCTATGCTGCTGTCGCTTTAGCTTCAGGTATGTCAAACCAAGACGAATTGGCCCCTGGAATAGAGTCAGACTTTGGCTTCTGGGGCCACAGGAAGGAGCCTCTACGTTGGCCCACCACCTTCAGAGAGGAACATTGGGGATTTGGTGCCATGCAAGTTGGCTGTCCGGCAAGGGCCTTTGCATGTCAATTCACTGTGGCACTGTAGTCTTAATTTTCAATGTATTATTTTAGTTTTTAGTTGTTCTCTTATTTGTTCATTTTACTTTTTATATAGTGATGAATGTTGATGTAGAAGAGTGAATGAGAATGTAGTGTCTTATGCATCGGTATAACAGACTAGACCAGATATCCAAGTCCTAGAGGATGGCAAAGCATGCAGTGGGGTATGTGAAGCAAATATTTTCAGTTTTCACTGGAAATTAGAAGCTTGAGGATCTCAAAGAAGTAGAAAGAGAAGCAGGGTCACATGAAGGAAATCAATGACTCCAAGAAGGAGATACATAAAATGATGGGGCTTTGAAAAGAGAATTGTGCCACTGCTAAATTATCCCACTTATACGACGAGCCCATTGACCTTTCCATGGAGGAAAAACAGACCATGACTAACTGAAAGGTATAATTACTGTAGTGACATTCCTACATGAAAGAGATGGCGGACATTTCTATTTAATAATGTGAAATAAGTTACTCTTAATGATTAAAACATATAAGGTTTCCTATGTTCCCGTGTTAGATATATATAAAAAAAAAAAATCAATAGCAAAATAAGTCAGTAAGGGGGCAAATAATTTTTGATGATGATGTTGCACTGAAGTGCATAAAATGAAAATCCATAATATAATGAGTCAAATGCTTGCAGGCGTCTTATCAGGATACACTTCTATTACTCTAATGGGGGAACTGATGCCATCTCTAGACCTAATTGAAACTTCTAAATCCTTTGTGGCATTACTCATCTGAAAGATTCCCACTGACATCTGATAACATATCAAGCTAAAGCAGTTCAAACCACGGTCAGTCACTGCATCACTTCTGGGGTTAGTGAAGTCATTAGCATGTGACAGGAAGTCATGGTGAAGTCATTACCGGTGGCTGAAGAACAATGGGGCTACAGTTTTCCTGAAAGCAAAGCGAGTCTGAAATAGAATATGTCCCGTCCACCCCCGTCCCATTTGTTCACTGCTCCTCGCACCAGGATCAGAACCAAAGCCACTGTTATCGTTTCTCCTTCGCTTTCGTTCAGACACTCCACAGTATCTGAAACAGCTGCCACAGAAAGTAAGAGGTTCCAAGACGGAGGAGAGCAAACGGAGACAATCTCAGCGTTTCTTTCTTTTTTTTTTTCCTTCACGAAGCATTGAGACAAGTGGAAAGGTGAAAGAGAGGGGTCAAGGCTGCAATCATTGGGCCTGCCTTTAACTTTATGAGACCAGCCGCACGGTACCCTCCTCCCCATCCTCAACCTTTGCTGCCTCCTTTCTGCTAAAAAATACAGCAGGGCACATAGAAATAACACAAACATCTTCAAATAATTTTTTCTTGACCGCCACTACAGGTAGTACAGTGGACCTCGACAGAAACTGGTAGGATAAAAGGCGGTGATCCTTGTCTCGCAAGTGGATTCCTCTTCACCAACAAGGTCTTATGGTCTGTCACAAGCAGGCATTGCTTGATCCTTGTCCCCACAGCCTCCAGTGATTTAATTTATGCAGGATCCTGCAGTGCTGCTAAGCTTGAAAGCTGCCACAACAAGAATTTGAATTCAGGAGCTGGAGGGTTCGGTTTCAGAGCCGGTGTTCTTGGTTGTGCATGAGTGCATGGAGGATTCTGTTGCTGAGCAAAGAGCTTAGCTGCAGTAAATACACACTAAGGACTTCAATCGGGGTGCTTGGGATGCACTTATTCCCCAATCTCAGCGCAGAAAAGCAACTTGGTTTGCTTATAGGTAGAGCACTGCCAATATCTTTCACCACAGCTTTAAAGACTTCAGCCAGAAACTCAGAGGAATAAGAATTACTGCCTCGTGGTATACTTTTTTTTAACTGGATTCACAACTTCCATCTTGTGTAAAGAACGTCTACGTCTCCCTCTCCACTTTCCTGTCTTATTTCTCCACCTCTCCTGTGTGATAGCAGAGCACAGTGTGCTTTCACACGGTGCTTTACTTCATGAGCTGTCAAGAAGGTGGACAGAAATGAGATGGGATGGAACATTGAATGAGCAGAAGAGGAACGAGAGAGAACGAGCTTGCCAACGATTGGGAAGCGTATGTGGGACTAGGGGGGAAAAAAAAAAAGCTTAGCTGCAGTGGCGTCTTTTCAAAGAAGTTGGCGTCAAGACAGATTAATTAGCAAAACCTAAGCTAGAGTAAGACCTAAAACAAAGAAAAGGGATCCCATCGCCTTCCTTTTCACCTTCATCTCCGATCAGGTCTGGGTAAAAATCTTCCACCTGCCTCAATGCAGCAAGCGTGCGTTTTCTTTTTAAATAAATTTTCAGCAGGCATCCTCCAGACGAGGATCCATTTGTTTGACTTGATGAGCAAACAAATGGAGAGAAATCAGCGTGCGTTTAAAGCTGGCAAGCATGATTCACAGAAAACCCCATCCTCCGTTGTTCATTACTTATGTGCATTCTCCGACGTGAGATTGTTTCCATGTAAAGAATTGGCACAGTTTCCCACTTGACTAATGACGGCAGAGATAACTCCACCAGCCACGGTGCCTGAGGAGGACAATGCTTAGGTGAATAATGTTATTCCACTGTCACTTCTGCTTAGATCTAATCATCAATCTCTTCGCCTCATAAAGATTGTGTGTTCACGCAAAAGATGTGATGTGTTTGTTCTAAATTAGATTGAGCCTCTGTCATTTATCAAGTCTCCAGCATATAGTGTCACACAGCAGTGGGGTGTAAAAGGTCCCATATACATCTGTAACTTTGAGGATTTTCTCTTGGACTTGATTTGGACATCTGCCGAACCCTTTGGTGCTAACATAAATGGATTGTACTTATATAGTGCATTTTGACCACTCAAAGCTCTTTACATTAGAGTCACATTCACCCATTTGCATTCACAAACACACACAGATATGCAGATCTGGTATATTTAGGGTTAAGTGCCTTGCCCAGGATCACATCAGCATGTGGCAGGAGGAAGCTGGAATCAAGACGACTGCTCTACCCACAGAGCCACAGTCACAAATGTCAGTTTTCACAACCATGTACGCGTTGTCTGTATCGTACGAGAAGCTGTTTGGTGGAAAATTGTAGCCACATCGAACTGTTTTCTTTGCAACACCAAGCTGATGATTTTGAGAGTCTGTGTGTCTTGTGGACGAAACGGAGTCAACTTTTGAAGGCCGTCTGGTGGAAGAGATTATAAAATATATACATTTGTTTGATACGTTCATGGGGGAACCTAAAAACTTTTAAAGAACAAGAAATACATGGGAGGAAATAGATCTTGAGTAAGGATGAAGGTCTGTGTCGAGGTGTGTGGAATTGTGGGAAATGAAGGAATTTGCCATAAGAAAGGTAGGACCAGTAAGCTTGACTATGACATCTCAACCATCCGTGTACACGGGCTCAGTAGGTGGCAAGTATAAATGCCAAACCTTCAAATGCACAAACTTTCAAAAGCAAGACTATAACGCAGCCTTTAGTTCTAAAATGTGAGGAAAAACTGAGCAAGTAAAAGGAAAATAATACTTGCACTAAACTTAGAAAGACCTATAACAACCTACAAAGCCTCTAAGCAATGTGCAATGTGAAAGAAAAATCAACAATTAGGAGGCATTTAACTGCAGAAAAGTCTTTGGTGAGATTTTAAGCAACACATGTGGTGTAAATGAACAAACAAAAGGCTCATTGGTTTTGTAGGATATTTTTGTTGTAAAATATTATTGCTCATGATTATCTGCCTTCCCATTACAAATGTGCTCAAAACTTTGTTGGTATTGCGCTAATGTCGAAAAAACACAATTTTGCAATTGTGGTGTAACAAAGGAGAAGAAGAAATGAATAACTTAATATTTATGATGGTCCTGAAGGACCCTGAAGAAAAGAAGAAGAAAGTGAGGCGAAGCTGGAGGTCCAAACCCCTCATGATAGACACAGAGGAACACAAGAACACTCAGGTATAAACAGACAAATACATTAAAGAACACATTTTGGGTAAATATACAACTATTAATATAGACCCAGGTACACTGGTTCACGCAATAACAACATATTTAAAAATGTGTCGCCATCATCCTCCAACTACTTCCTGTCGTCTTCTTCTTCGCGGTTTGCTCCAGTGGCAACATCTGGGTGTTCATCATGTGACTCATATAATGCAACAAAAAGTGTATCCATTCTATTGTTGTGAATTAAACCACTTAATATATAGCTGGAAAAAATCCCAGTTCCTAGCGCCAAACTTTTTACCAGGAAACTAGAGGGTTTTTTTTTCTTAAAATTGGCATGTTTCCATTGAGGACATTTTTTTCAAATACCAAATTGTGCAATTATACAGTCAATGGAAACTCAGCTACTGTTGCACATCTCAAACAATCCTGCTATTGCATCAAATCAGTCCAGTCAAATGTTGAGTATTCAGTAGCCATTGTTTTTGTTTTGCTTAGTTTTTCCCTGCGGAGTAAAAGGAAAAAGTGCAACTATTAATCATTCACATGCTGCTAATGTCCCAGTCTAAACCCTCCACTCATTTCCACAGCCTCTGCCCTGCCACTGGAGACGAGGGCGGCGGCGTGTTCTCCCAGGAGCCGTTGAAGCACAACGTTTTTTTTTTTACCCTCGCAAATTCAGCGGGCTGCTGTGCATAAAGATGCATAATTTAGGGTATCATTTAAATGCAAAGTACAGCCGCGCGTTCCCGTCATCCCTCTCGCTCCTACAAACAGCAAACAGAGAGCGCCATGGAAAACGAGGATCACCGCCGTGCATGGGCTTTGGCAATAAGACAGAGGGGAGCTTTGTCCCTCCGCCTCCTCCCTGGATATCAGCACATCTCCAGCTCTGACTGCTTGGGGCGGGAAGGAGGAGTGAAACGAGTCAGTGTGGCTGCGTCTGCTTTCTTCATGCCCACGACTCTTGCGTGGAGGCATCTGGAGAGCGCGCGGTCGTGCGTCACCGGTGGGGTCATGTGAATGACTCGGCGTGTCACCGACCTCAACTCTTCCACTGATTAGTCAGCCAAATACAAACTTTCAAGCTCAGCAAATAGACATGGCAGGGGGGGAAAGCTACACAGCTGCTCACTGAAATGACTTTAAAGAGGGAATAATGGGAGCTGGCACAAGCAAAGCTGTTCGTTAATGTGAATGTGTGTGTAGTGGGTTGTGTGTGGGTGTGTGGGGGTGTGTGTGTGTGTGTCTCTAGAGGGGGAGCAGTGCAAGCGATGACTATCAGCGAGGCAGTTTAGGTAGCTGCTTCCTGAGTGCTGATGTGGCCCCGATGATTCAATTGGCTGAGCTGCTGAGTGACTCCAGGGCTGCCAGGCTTCTGGTTGGCCAGAGAAGCTCTGCTGCAGCACAGCAACGCCATCTTGTGGAGAAGAAGTGAAGTCAAGCTGGGGAAAGAAATGATGCTGACCCTGTTACACCTCCAAGAAGCAGACTGTGGGAACCATGGTGGGTGGGGGGGTCTGCTCCCCAAACATACCGCTACTGCCGACTTGATTTATTTGCTAGCAGATTTCCTCTTAGCTGATCCAAACTTTGGAGATTTTCACAAGAGATGCTGTCTGTCAGCCTTCCTTAGTGCAAGAAAGGAATATTTTATTTATTTGATACCAGACACACAATAACGCGGTGCTTATAGCATAAACTGGTACTTTTCTCAACAGTATATCTAAAAACTATTCTTAAGTGAAATAGTAATAAAGATGTAAAATAATAAAAATGATATGCAAAATCAAACAAAGAAATTTAAAAAATGACAATTAAAACAGAAACATTAGGTACGGATACAAATCTGTTTTTGACATAGCCGGAGTTTTGTTTTGTCTTTTTAACATATTGAAGCTGGTTATAGACTCTAACTTGGCAGTGAATGAGTTCCAAACTGCAGATCTTCTCACAGTCAGAGTACTTTGAGCATAAATGGTTCTGCAATTTCTGTATACTACTGGTTAACGGTTTGGGTCAGAGTCTAGATTTTATTTTTATTTTTTTTTAAAGACACAGATTTAGGTTTATTTCATTCACTTCCTTCCTTGCACAGCTCTCTGCACTGATTCTCTCACTGACAAAGCTTCAACCCCACAAGTCCCAGATGAGTTTCTCACGCTAACTCTCACTGTAGATGGCGTTAAACATCCGAGTCAGGGACAATCAGATCCTCTCAGCAGGATGGTTCATCCAGCACCGGAACCGCCTTCTGTTCTCTCAGAAGAAATAGAGATATTCTTTTGATCCCACTTTCACAGAGGTAAATTAACTCCTGTGAATCCTAATGCGGTAACAGCCACAAAGCCCAAAAATGATTTCCTTTCTTCTGTATGGATGACAGTTTGTGAGGGACGCTCAAAAGAGACGTTGATACGTTGTCAGCCGTTGCACCTACGACGGACTAATAATAGTGGAGAAGGATCGCTTTGGGAGCTGTGTTGACCTGCAGTTGAGGGATCTGATGGAAATGTAGCTGGCGTGCAATTATTTTAGAAACACAGATGGAAACAGGCAACATTTACATCCAAATGGATACTTTAGCCTGTTTGCTAGTTTATTGTATTACCAAAGATGTTATGTGTGGCAATGGATGTATTACTCGTGTCCAGATTTACAATCATATTTATTTAAAATGTCTCCACTGGTTGATAATAAACAGACATGTTAAGTAATTATTCATTTTTATCCAACCTTGCCTCCACACTGGCTTTAGAATTGTTTGTTGTCTAGTTTGTTGGGTCGACGCAGGCCAAGGAGCGCAAAGATAGTAATATCTGAGGACGAAGTAATGATAATCGGGACAAAAACTGCTGACTTTGGACCAATGGGTAATTGCGGCATCGTATTATAGACGTTGGTATTGTTTGGGCTCTTTTATACAATCTGGTGTGATAGTTTAGTCAGTTTTTTTTGTTAAAGGAATAGATTAATTTAGTCATAGAGAAAGATGTTTGATTGGATTTTATTGCGACTCCTCTCTGTCGCGAGAATGCTAGTTGACAGCAGAGACCGAAGTTCTCTCCTGAACAGATTTCCCCAGTGCTTGCTTCTGTGCAATGGTTTCTCGTTCAATATAGAGTTGATTTTAAATTGTTGCCCTTGATATATATATAAAGGGCCCCATAAGTTATTGATCAGGTTAGAAGTGGACATCTTTATTTTTGGCTTTTGCACATCTTTGTGGTACGAATGTTGGTATTTGTCTCAATTTTACGCAGCAAAATTGTTCTTAAATGTGGTTCAGAAATGAACGTGAACTGAAAGACATGAAAATGGAAAACAGGTTGTCATATTAGAAGTTACAGCGCTGCAGATTTTACTCTGTTTTCCCTGCATATTTGACGGCAGTCATATCGCAGTGCCCAACTGTCTGCAACACCCCAGTCAGCTACACTGATTGTGCTGTTTGACACAGACTTTATTGTTACTTGCTTTTAATTTGACAACCACACAGGCGGCACGCTGCTCACACTTCCTCCCATCTTGTCATTCTTCACCCATAATATTGTATTATGCTAATTTATCCCCACATGGATACTGCGGTGAAAGACATCGGCCTTGTCGTCCTCTGAACTGACGGCTGCGCAACATGTTCTCCATGGGTTGTCGTCCCCTGCAACACTGATTCTTTTCACATGTGTTGCACTGTTTATGCATCACTCTGAGACACTCCAAAGCTGGCAATTGATGTCCATTCCCCCTACAGCTGATGCGCAGACACACACACACACACACACACACACACCATGCTAGCTGAAAGCGACTTCATAAAAAGAGAACTTTATTTTGTCATATTAAAATCTAGCTCGCTATGGGGAGGGGAAAAAAACACATTCAAACACCGCTAAGATGAAAGAGACTCAGTTAAGACTATAAATATCATATGCATGATATGAGAGCTTCCATATCCAATACAAACTAAGTAGAGATAATAAAACAAACAGTAGAAAGACAGTCTGACTGCCACCTTCACTGTATTAGCTCAGACAAGTTTTTGTGAAAGCTCATAAGAGATAAAATAAGTCAGAAGATATTAGCCTGTAATAACATTTTCCTACCACAATCCCATCCTCTTAAACATAATAAAATATGCCTTATTTTATATTCATCCATTATCATTATGATAAAACTCGTGCTATATCTAATTCGTATAATATAACCTCTTAGTGCATATTTAAGGATATGCAGAAAAGACAGAGGCATTTCTGTTTAAAAAGGACAGTATTATATATTTTCTAGGCACATGGGGTCATTTTATAGCACAATGCAGTAATACCTTCAGTTGTTATAAACATGTTGTGTGTACCAAATGTGACTTAAAATGAATTTGACTTCATAATTTGACGCCTTGGGATTGGGTCTCTGTATCTTTAAAAACTCAAGCGCTCTCTGAAGCTCCGCCTTCAGGAAGTCATCACAACGCTGCTCCTTAACCCTTTAACGACGTTTTAAGCCTCAAAGCACTCAGTTTTAACATATTCTAGGGCGGCATCGGATAAAAAGGATTACAATCTGTAATGTAAGGTTTCAAAATGCAGCAAAACTTTTCCTACCCATACTGGTGAAAGGAGGGCCTAAAACAAACCTTGTTCTGTGCCACATCAGCCCCACTAGCTGCACTGTTCACAACTGCCTGTGCAAGTATGAGTGGATAGGGAAAATGTGTTAAGTTCAAAAAATGATAAGCAAATATATAGTTTCGCTGCAGTGGTCTATAATATAGTGGATTTATGTCACCCAGACTGTTGATAACTATTTCATCTCCCGTTAGGATAATTTTTTTTGATATACCCAATCTTCTAAAAAGACCTTTGAGCAATGGAAGGTGATTTTCACAGCTTTTCATCATGCTTTTTTTCCCTGCTGCCCATCAACTCATTGTCTCAGCGATAGCAGAGTCCGAATATTAAAATCTGACCTTTCCCTCATCTACCATCAAGGCACACTGGATTTGCTTAAATTGATTCAAAAAGTTATAATCAGTGTCTCTCTTTTCTGACCCCAATTTCTCCAGATGGATCATGAAACACGCCATTCGACTCCCAATCACACTAAACCAGCTATAGCTGAAAGTAGCAAAGCCCTTGTAAATAAAGATTAGCATTTATAACAGTGACAGGCTTCCCCTTGTTTGTAACTCCCATCTGAAGTGAAAGCAGCATGTCCTCGGTGTGAACGCCGCCTCGCCTTGAGGAGCTGCTTCATGGGCCCCGGCCAACCTGGCCGAGTCCCTTTCCCCGAAAGTCTGTCACCACCAGCTGGAGTAATTATCACAGCTCCTCCCCACTGCAGGCCAGGGCCACTCCCCATTCGCATCCAACAGGGCCAACAGGGACAGATGGTCATTACAAGCCTGTTTCTTCCTTCCAGTGTTATATCTATTAGTGATGAGGAAGAGTCATACGGGTGCTTAGCTGTCTGCTTCCTGTTGTGATGTAGGTATTGCTTCATGCAGTAACAAGTGAGTGGGACTCCTGCATTCATCGCACACATAAACTCATCTACCAGCCATGTACCACCACGATGCGCTTCGCCACCCATTTGTTGCGACCGGGATTATATGAAATTTATTTTCCGGTTCGTCAGTAAAGCTAGGCATCTAAAGCAAAGCCGCGCGCCATGTTCAGTCTATCCGCTCACCTGTATAAATAACCCCGCCGTTCGCTCTGAACCAGCAGCTTCCCGGAGGAAAAAGGCTGCCGGACTCCAAGCATGGCTCCCATCATTTTAAGGATGCTTATCGGGCCCATGAAAAACAACAAAAACCTGGACATTATCATGAATCAGTAAAATCCTCCCAGGCCGAACTTGAAAAATTGGACATTATTCTGCCAACACTTAGCTTTCGTCAACAACTCAGGCGAAAGTGTTTATAACAACCCGACCAGAGTGACCCTGTGCTAGAACCTGCAAAAACACTAAATCTTACCAATTATCTTTGGCCAAGTTTGTAGAGCAAATATCTTAGTACACTTGAAATAAGACAAAACTAATTTACAAGCAATTTTTCAGCAATATATGGGAGCTTGTCTTAAGATGATCAATCCTAAATATTGGAAAGTAATATTGAAAAATATTGAAAATATTGGAAATCTACTAGTTCCACTTGTAGATTATTTCACTTACATCATGGGAAAACTGCCTTGTTATAAGTTAAATAATCTGGTTGTGGATTAGTACTTTTTCATCAATATTAAGGAATTATGTACTGAAAATGAGCTCCTATATCTTACCAAAAGATTACTTACAAATTTCTTTTACCTTGTTTCAAAGTGTACTAAGAAACTACACCAAAAATTACTTGGTAAGATTGTTTTTTTTGCAGTGTGGTGAGATGTTTGTTAAACCGCTGAAGCCTGTTGCTGCCTTGTTCCGTCATACGGTTCTCCTCGTGACTGCTGGTTCTCATCCTGTTTGAGGGTTCTACAACATGAAGCCCCACAAGGAGTTACTGAAAAGGAGTAGCGAATTTAAAGCAAAAGCTTTGAAATAGGTCAGAGAAAAGAAAACTCTGTCTATAAAGTCTGAAAAATGAGGTGGACAAACTCAGCACAACGATGCAGATGGATTCATGCAAAAATGTTTTTGAAGTTCAGTTTTTTCCCCCTCTCTGCCTGACACTTTAGAGAAGAAGAAAAGCAACACAGTTAGCAAGTAGGAACTCATGATGGTGTAGTACTTGGATACCCATCAGCACTCATTCACTTTGACATCCATCTTCCAAACAAACCCTTTATTAAAGCGCTTTTTCTTTAATACATGCCTGAACCTTGCATACACAAAGGCAGTAATGGCTCATTGTGGCGCCTTTTTTTTTTTTTTTACAGCAAAGTGTATGTTCGAATCTGGCAACCCTCATTTGACTGAGGCGCTAGTTTACTGGCAGTAATTGCTGCTTTTTTGGCATCTTCTCAGCCCATCTGTTGCTGACGATTAGAGCATGCGGTCTGGTACAATCCGAACACACACATAGCTGCAAAAACAAGCGATACCCACAAACACGAGTGCACACAAATACATACAGCTTACATTCACCTAAATACATGAAACACAAACATGAGCACGCCTGCCAAAAGAAATACAGGCCAACACACACACATGCATACAAACACACAGGAAAGCAGTCTGTATATGATTCGTTTTATATAAAAATGCTGTCGTATTTTTCTGCTTACAGATTTCTCGACTTTCTGTCCGTCAGATCAGTCTTTCTTGAACTGTGGTCTCCAGATTACTGGTGTGTTGGCGTTGATATTTGATCAACCTCATTTTTTGTTTATCACAGCCAAATGTGTACAATCATGTAGCCCTTACTTGAGCAATATCAGTAAATAAGTGAGTTCTTGGTTCTTTTTTTACAGTTCACTTTTTAATTTAACCTCTCTGTGGGACTTTTGGATCAGTCAGCATCACCCACTAAGAAGAGGCTCTGGACTGCATGAGTCTTTCTATGATTTACATAATTTCTATGTTCACGAAATTACTACTATTATCAAAAGCCTGTCTGACAACATGAAGCAGAGCAAAAAACTAACAACCCTAACCTAAAGAAATTCAACTACTGGTGAGGAACACAATACGTATTAATTCAAATAAATGAAGCAAATCTATTTGATTATCTAATAGTTAATCTGATAGATAATCTACTAGACTATCTATTTATATAAGGAACTCCAGAGGCATGTGGAAGACTCATCCAGGATTTCATAAAAGAACCTGGAACAACATCTAAAGTACAGATTAGTGGTTCTGGTGCAACAGTATTTGTGTTTTCATCAATCATAAAATTGCACAATTTGGAATTATAAAACATAATTTTGCTCAATGGCAACACAGCAATTTAAATACAGGTATAGCGTCTGATAAAAAGTTGGGGTGTTTTTTTTGTTTTGGCCTCATCGAAAATGGTTGATTTATCAAAACTGGAATTGGAAAACTTTATTTTGCGTCACACGAGTCATGTGATCAAATGATGCTGCCACTGGTGCAAACCACGAAGAAGAACAGACAAAGTAGTTGGAGGACGATATAAATAATTTATTTAGTCACTATTGAACATGTTTTGTTTTGAATCGCTAAGGTTAACTCAAACAGCTGCCATGTGTAGCTGAGGATTTCTTTACTTTTCGACAAGCTAATGTAAAGTAACATAGCATCTTAATTTAACAGGTAAGGGAACAATTTCCAATAAAAACTGATCTAAGAGAATCATTTATGCTTGAAAGCCTCCCAACATGGATAAAAAAAAAAAGATATTAAACAACAGGCCAAAACTGACCCTCAGTAAATTAAAAAACATATTGCAAGTTCTCACAAACACAGGACATCAGTCGAAGTTGCCCAGTTCAGCTACATAGCTTTCTTCCCCTGTCAATAAATAAAAGCATTTGAAACGACACTTTGTATTTATCGACCCAGGTTATCTATATTAAAATTTGTTTGATGACCTGAAACATTGAACTGTGACAGGAAAAGAGAGAAGAAATCTGGAAGGAGAAAAACACTATGCTCCATATGAATCTTCATATAATTCGGCACATGCACTCATTTACTTTCGTCCATTTCACAGCCCACTTGGACACACACACACCCACACACACTGTAATCCCTTTTCCAAAGAGCCATTCACCAAAGAAAATAAACGTTTTTGAGAGAACAAGTACACACGTGTATAATTACATACATGAATATGAATGCATCCATGCGCACGAAAGCATCAACTGTCGCAACAAAAGCCTGTTCTTTGACTTTGATGAATGGACTTTGGATACTGAACCCTTTTTTTTAAGTGGAGTAAGACAGAAACAGGGTGAGAGAGTCGCACACACGAAAACACCCCCACACACGCGCATCCCATGTCTCACTGACGTGACAAGTCCAAAAATATCAACAGGACACCGTACATCTTCTAGATCTGTGTGTGTGTGTGTTTGCGGGGATGTCTGACCACACGCACGGGGATCCTGTGGAAGCCCAGTCTTCTATGTGATTAATAGCGGGTCGTGCGGCTCCCACTCGTTGCCTCGTACTATCTCAGCGCTAAAACTGGAAAAATAAGCAAGCAGTCAGCTAACATGACACTGACAAGAAAAACTCCCAGCTGAGCCGCCAGACTGCATAAAGTGTAAGCAACACAGAGCTCAGCGTGCAGAGTTCTGGCTTAACAAGAAGCCGGGAACAAATAGGCGTCGGAGATTTGGCTTTATAGGGGCAGTGTTATGTGAAATCGACTTCTTTGAGCTTTAAATCATGTTATGCTGTTATTTCCCCCAAAAAAAACGAACCTGGAGTTTTGCATCGATTTTTCCATGCATGTTTGAGAAATCCTCTAATCACAGCCGTTCAGCTGTTTAAATCGCCTGGGTGGACCTAGCGCCACCATCGGGATGATGGAGTTTCCAATCTTCTGGGCTTCTGCCTCACAGAGCAGCCCTCACCTGTGGCTCCCCCACTCAGCTCCTTCAGACTAGCCAGCAGCCATTAGCAAACACCTGGTGGAACTGCACATCTGCTGAGCTCATTAGAGGAGCTACTTCTCAGTGAACGCTGGTAAAAATGTTTATTTTTTCTCCCAGCTGTATCGAAATTAATGTATTTCCAAAGCTGAATGGAACGCTTTCTTCGCATCACACTTGTCACATGACCAACAACCGGATGTGATCAGTGGTGGAAAAGACGAAGAAGACGACAGGAAGTGGCGGCAGTTTTTTTTTTTTTTTTTTATGAATTCATTCACATGCAATTTTAATCACGTGTATCAATTAACCGAAGTGCTGCAATTGCAAAATTGTAGTTTTCTTTTCCACGTTATTGGGATATTGGGCAAGTTTGTAACGGAGATGCAGGGAAGCATTGAGCTGGTAGGAAAGAAAAAGGAACGTTTATACAGCTCAACTCAGATAATGTCCCTTCCAGCAAAAAACAGGTGATGTTTAACTTCTATGAAAGAAAAAAAACTTCCTTCCTTCAGTTGACCAGCGGCCCATATGAGAGTGTGAGATGCAGTGAGGTGGCAAAAGTAATGGACGCTGCCTTCTGACAAGAGCTTTTGTCCCATCGACTGACTGATGGGTTCATGGCCCCAGTTTCAGAGTGGACACACACACACACGCACACCCCTTCAAATCTTATCTTCTAGTCATTCACTGAGGTGCTACTGACCGCCTGTTGTAAAGGTCTGAAACCTGACCCTCCGTGGCCAGTTGAGCATCTGTCCGACTGAGCGATCAGAGACGGTCGGACGTAAAGGCATTTCTTCATTTACTCACATCGTGTAGCTCAGCATTCAGAGCTGGAAGAAGCTTGTAGAAGTGTAAGTGGCATTTAGTTTCTTGCTGCTGATGGAGAAGAAAGTGTTACCGGCTCACTTTCGTCAGCTTCTTCCTGCAAAACATTGAAAGTCAAACTGCTGCTGACCCTCCGTTCACACTCCCCTTGTGTTTGTCACCTCCAGGCGAAAGGCCAGAGCAATCTGAACCCTTGTCTGATAAAATGTCACCCGTCGACAGAGATTCCTCCTCACACAAATGCAAACGTCTGCCGTGACCTCAGAGAGGTTTTTGGCCCGGCGGCGGCGGTGGTGGCGGTATTGCGGCCGAGTCTGCGTGGTTTCTCCCTCCAGTCCCTGTCAGCCTTCCGTCGGGTGCCATCCATCATGCTCCGGCTATTTGGATCACCTGCAGCAGAATGAGGGAAGACAAGAGGGCCTGTAGGTCTGTCAGTCACTGAGTAATGACAGCGGGTTCCTGGTGACCTCCGGTGCCGGGGAGCAAAGCACAAGAGGTCTGCAGGAGAGCAGAGGAAAGTAAAGCTAAATAACAGTTTGTTGAAAAGTTGAGTGGTGTAAATGCTTTAGGTTTATCTGAGGAACCATTTAGTTGCATCACAAACCCTGGCTTTCTAAGTATAAGGTTGGAATTTTGTGACAGATCAAACAGTAGTCCATAATTGCAAAATGTTTTGTGTTTTATGTGTGTGTGTGTGTGTGTCAATATATTTAATTGATTTTTACTTTTTGTACATCATAATACATTGTTGCCAAGTTTAAACAGCACCTTTAAAAAACAGGCTGAAGCTGCCCCAAAGTGCTGCACAAGGACACATGAAAAATATGAAATAAAATAAAGAAATTAGAAAACACAAGAATAAGTAACTTTCAAACCAACAGGTGACGTGTTCAGACGTTCTCTGGTTCTCTGTGTCCCAGTGAGAAATGATCTAAAAATGGCTGTGCGGTGCTGCTTTCTGTCGAGTGTCTCCGTGAAATCATTTGCGGCCTTTAGGGCTGAAGTAGCCGTGCCGTGCTTCTTTTCAAACCCAGGTTGGGATATCGAAGATATTGAAAGACAAACATTGTTTCGGCTGATTGATTACGAGAGGTTCCACTTTCAGCCAAGTGAGAAAAACTCTTTGGAAGCGGATAAATAGACGGCAGCTGCTTTGCAAAGAATTTTTCTTTAATGCTTGCTAAGCTCTCAGGTCGAGGCCCATCACAGGGATGAGCCCGTATCAGACGCTATGCTAATGGCCAACAATTAAAAGCTCAGCAGTAAAATTTGATAAATGACTCTGCAGCTGGTAGAGTTTGATTGTTCCCTTTTTTTTCCCCATTGTTAGTTGCCGGGCTCTGTAAGGCAATAATCACTCAGTTACGGGTCTGTAACTCGAAACTGTGCGAGTGGATGTTCTTTTATTGCTTCACCGTGACATGACATATAATTAGACTGAAGTAGATAATGAACCTTTATTACGTTTGTAAAAGTTTCAGTCGATCTTTATTACATGTTAGATGTGCAACGCGTAGTTTAATCGCCGCGCCAGCCTGTGAGTGTGTGTGCGGTATTAATCAATGCATAAAATACAATGACGTGACTAGCACATACAGCGGAGGGGGAAAAAAATTCTCACACGTGAACAAAAGGCGTGTTTGAAGCATTTATTCCTGCTGTGGAACCAGATTGTTATGTGATCAGTTGATGGAGAGCAGACTGAAGCACAAACAGAACGATGACAATCAGTCAGACTCCCATCAGTGGCCTAATTTAACGCTTCATATTCGTCTGTGAAAGTCTTGGCTCAGATTCTTCAGAGGCAGGCAGAGCAGCAAACAAAATGTACATAAGTAAAAGTAGCATAATTTCAAGAAATTACTCAAGTAAGAGTAAAAAAAGTATTTAGTGAAGAGTCTATTGTGTAACTGATCAAAACCTCAATCGTTTCACATTTAAAAGTTACATCACTGGATAGACCAATGCTATGTGGAAACTTTAGGCTTTGCTAGCTGCAGCATAGCAGAAAGCAATGGAGGGGCAGGGAGGGATAAACGTTACATACTGCAGCTTTAAATCAAATAAAAGTGAGACCATACACAAATGAGCATATATGTGGAGCAACAACCCACAGTCTGAAACTTGATGAAAGCCACGGGGAGACAAAGATGCTCAATCAACAAAAAACCTTCAGAAACTCAATGACTGTGAAGTGAAAGGAGCGTTTTGGCCAGGCTCTGCTAGCTTCTGTCAGTTTCTGCTCATTGCAGATAACCTCTGCTTCACCTCCACCCTTGACTGTGCCACGGTTTGATTACAGCCAGGTTCAGTTTTACCCGGGAATTCTGACAAACCTACTGTCACCACTGTTCACAGGTAGAAAGACAAAAACACACACACGCATATGCGCACACACGCACGCACACACACAAACGTTCTGCTTTTCTTCATGCAGTAAAAGAGCAGAAAAGACCCTCTCTGGAACCCCGTTGCTTCTATTCCCGTTTGGGCCCACCATTAGAGGTCCATCAGATGTGATTTACACCCCCGCTGTTAGCTTGATGGAATTGGACAGACAGATACCTCATGTCAGGGCAGCCGCTCAACCGTTGCTTCTGTCTTATTTATGAGGCCTGTGGATTTCTGCTCTGAAGCTGATCATTTTTCCATGCAGGAGGAGCCTTGTTTGTGGTTAGTGACAGTCGGCTTTACCGGGGAAACAAATAGGGAGCCACAGTGTCAGGCAGAAGTAAAAGTATTGCAAGTGTAATGGATTTTGCTAAATTACACAACACAAAGTGCATTATTGTGAGGCGGAAAGAAAAATAACAGATTTTTGTTTCAGATTATTAGAGTCGCATTCATCAAAAAGTGGGTCAGACGGAGGCCCTTTAAGCATTCAGCATGAAGAGTTGAGTGAATTTTCATCAGTGCAGACTGAGCATCTGCATAAAATCAATGTCAACGCTGCAAAGTTTGAGTAGAAATTTGCTTTGATTTTTGTATAAGTGCCATATGCAGTCTTATAAAAAAAAACTTTGAACACAGTAAAATTTTAGGCTTTTTAATGAGAAATAGTTACCTAGCAACTTCAAATAAGAAAATGCATATATGGAAAATTAATTACCTACAGCTAGAAAACAAAATAACATTTTAATAACTTTTTAATGTACATAGATAGCTCAGCATTGTTACATTTATATTAACTGTGTTCTTATTTTCACATCATTAGTACATTATACATCGCGCCTCAGATTCCTGATGCTCATGCCACAGATATTTTGTGATATGTCAACAAACTCTCACTAAAAACACTTTAAAAACACGTTATTGTTAAATATAATCTTATTTATCTAAATGGTTCTGACTCAAAGTTTTGCTGGGAAACTAAAGCAAAACTTTAGAGACTACAGTCTCTATGTGTGACTGTAGTCTGGTCACACATAGAGACCAGACTACAGTCACACTGAGACACAGCAGCCTGAGCTGAAGGGCGAAAGGACAAGGAACTTATTAAAGTTATTGGACGTGTTGGTTTGATTGTGTCGTTTGGAATCTTCCACAGTCCAGCAGTACTCTGGTTTAATAAAATAAGTAAATAAATAAAAAATGAAGCAAATGCCAGAACTAATCTTGCCTTCATGTACAGTTTCCAGATGCTCGGGCTCTGCTAATATTTCCATTTCATAAGCTTGAAATGCCCGGAATTGATACAAAAATATTCACAGTTTTCTGCCCCAAACGAACTGATACAAACACAGAAAAATACCTTTTGAGGGTTAAACCTAATTTTAACTCATGAGTAAGATTGTGGGTTTTATTTGATGCAGCTTCAGTCGTCCTGCCGGTGCCTGGACCAGAAAAGGCCGACCCGTGGAGGAGTGGTGTTGTTAAACAAGACCCTCTCCTAAACATCCAGCTTATTATCTGATAGGAATCTCTGTGGCCGCATTTGATCGACCTCCCCCCCACCTCCCCACCCGACTCCCCACCAGTTAATCACAGCGTTCTCCCCTCATCTTCTGCCCAGATTGTCCCCGGCCTGCAACAGAATCAATTTGCCTGTCACTGACATGGGATGGAAAGCTCTTTGATGCAGGTTAAAGGAATTCAATTACATGTGATTTCTGCACATTCCAGAGCAGAAATCACATCTGGAATGTGTATGAAAAGGGGAATAAAGCGAAAGAGACGGACAAGAGTGCATCTATTTCACACACTCGTTACAATATCAGGCTTGATTTGACTTTGAGTTCCAAAATTCTATGTAAATTTTTTATTTGTACTTAAAAAAAGAAGAAAAAAAGTCCTGATAGGTATTGATTACTTCGGTGTGCAGTTGCTCCCAGAAGTCTCTTAAAATTTGAACTAATGCCAGCTGAGGAGCTTTTAAAGCTCCAGGTCAGCTGGAGCTTTAATCTATCAGGACGAAGCTGCAAATTGTGTTGGAAATTACAGAAGCAGGTTTCCAATTAGCAATACTTACACAGCGGCTTACATAAGTTTTCCTACCCATTGATCTCAAAAACCTCTCCATTTTGTCACTTTATAACCAAAAAATTCTATGTTTTTTATTGCTTTTGATGTAGTAGAGTAGCACAAAGGAGGACATTACGTTGAAGCTGAACTCAAAAGATAAAAAGTTTGAAAAAAAAAAGTGGCTTGCATTAAATTACCATCAGAAGTTTATCAGTAAATGGTAAATTCCCTACGGATCCAACAAACCAACACAAACACTGAAGTTTGTGCTAGGAATGTGAAACGTGAAAAAAAAAAAAAAAAAAGTTGAAAATTTTTTTTGCAAGGTACTCAATGAGCTGCAACTCAACTTTTAGAGCATGCTGCATCCAGGCTCAACTTGTTCAAGTATTGAACCAAAGAAAACAAAGCCAACAATAAATCCTGCCATCCATCGTCTTTCTGAGTTAAAGCAGATTTTGACCTATTGTACAAAGAGTAACCACTTTGCATAACTGAATAACTGACATATTTAAATTAGCCGACTGCACCTATAAGCCATTAACACACTACAGAAGAAAAATATATTGGAAAACCTTAAAGATTCAGACCTAACTCTTTAGTTTAACTGTAAATGTAAATATTAGGTTTGATGAGAGTTTTATCATTTTGTACTCCTCAGTCATGTTCACAAATTAGTTCTTTAAGTAACAACCACAAAACCTCTTCCAGGCACCTCCAGTTGACCTCCTACCTACTACCAGTCAATTACCATTTTCAATAAAACACACACACACACACACCCCGTTGACCCGTCACCTGACCCACTCATGCATGGGGCAGTCGGGGTCGAATGCCAGACCAATAAATCTAAGCAGAAAAAAAAAGCTTTGCTGAACCCTGTTTACTTTCAGAGAGTCTTTCTCTGACTCTCTCCTCAATGTCCCATAGCCCCAGGCGTGAAGGATGATAGCAGCCTGGCCGAACAATGAGCACCTGTGTGTAGGGGTGTGTGTGTGTGCGTGTGTGTGGAGTGCCTATCCTTGCAGAGAAAGTGACCTTGCCAATCCCGACTGTTCGGACCGTCCTTTGCCTTTTGTTCTGCACAGGCTTCCACTGGTCCGCTGTGGAGTAGAAGAAGACACGGGTTCCTTTTTACCTTTTCACCTTGAAGATGTGAAGTCTAATTACACACCAGTCTCTCACATCCCCTTTGTGTTTTCATCAAAATCCTTGAAATCTTGTCTCTGAAAACCACTTATAGCCTCTGTTCTGCTTTTACAGGAGCAGAGTAGTTTCATTTTTATCAGTAGTCTGACTTTGGCGTACCACATGGGAACAAACACTAGCTGGGTTTCCAATGCCCAAATTCTGTCAAAAAAACCCCACTATTTCATAATTGCGGTGTTTCCATTAAATAAGAAATGAAATTAAAATCACACGTGAATAAGCTTGTTCACACGACAAGCTATCTTTTTTATAAAATTTATAAAATTCTTTTCTCTACTCGCCTTCCTGCCTAGTTATTTTCTACTTTTAGCTATTCTTTACACATCCTGTCGTGTTATAGACTTTGAACTACAATTGTTTTTGAAAGGGCTAATGAACATAAAGTTACTTTTAAGACCTAAAACAGTTGGAAAGGTTCTCTTCAGGGGCGGAGCTTCAGGGGGGATGGAGGGTGGCAGGCCCCCGGTCCGGGCCTAGAAGGCAGAATATGACTTCAGGGCTCCAACCCTTTATCACTGATGAGGGCTGGAGAAGACCCTCTCCTGTTGAATATGGTTTATGTAGGATTATATAGAATGGTGCCCCAGTCATTGTTCACTCATGGTTGCTAAAAACTTTACCAGACCGACTGATTTTAGAGAGTGGGTGTAAAATGTTAATAAAATGTTGTGCTACATGCCTGGCTTTATTTTCACTCTTACATTAAACTTTATGACACACAAAATTACAAGTGGATCATCCATATTGTCTCCAAGTGCATCCTGGGTAAAGCTTGTCACCAGCCGTCCACCAACGTCATCATCAGTCACTTGGCAACAGATGGCAAACTAGCAAGAGCATTTCTACGGACTAAGTTAACAGGAGTGGAGCTCCATGGAGCGGCAAATGAAAAGGATGGAAAAAACAGAACAAGGACAAGCCAAAAACTGGACGGATATTTTGTTCCTCGTCTTGGAGATGAACCGGACTTTTTTGCTGGCAGCAATTCAGATCCGCCAAAACTGCCAGCCCAGCAAAGGAGCCGGAATAGTTACAGGTAGCAATACTGACATTATTCACAAAGTGTGAGTTAACTGTAGACTGACTGTAAACTGTATCAGCCCAGCCGCCGAGCTTACATCCCCTTTTCTCTCTGTCGGTGGTACAGCGGTGACATCAGGGACTGAAGGCTGAGTTGTAGTCTCTTTAACAGTTCGGTACAGCCCTACGCTGACTTATTCCGCTAGTGGTTCTCTTCACATATAATATTAATCAGATTTATGGCGGACATATTCTTAAATGTTATGTCAAGACGGCTGGTGGAAACCAGTTCAAAAGAAATACATTGGAGTTTTTTTTTTTCTCACTAACCCATGAATATCTGTCACAGTTTAAGGGACGTTCAGCAAATTCACCAAGGTGAAAGAACATCGCATGAAAAAACAGATCAAAAACACTACAATGCCATCTGGATATCATCCCTTCAAAGTTAGTCTAAAACTGCTTACTGTGAGTTTTTAGGGAAAGCAGCGTTTTTAAAGCAAAGAAGGAAAAGTTCAGGCGGAGGTCTAACACTGCTCACTGCCACAGCAGAGAGCTGGATGAATAACAATAAAGCAACCGATCTTATTGTTTGATGAACAAACATGATGTTCTGTTAACACTTCTGATAAACCAGAGGTTTTAAATTGTACAAATCCAACTTTTAGTCTTTAATCCATTCTTCTTCCTCCTCAGTTTGCATGGCATCCTGTATTGATCAGACGAAGCCTGCTTTAAATTGAAACCCATTCTATTTGTTATAATTTGTTGAATTTTGTTGTTGTATAATTATCCTTAAAATAGAATGATTTATTTAAAAAAAACAAAACATATTTTTGTGGCGTTCTTGCTAACGGTGAGTGGGTGTAAGAGAAAGACACAGCTGGAGGTTCAGCTGCAGACGCTCATCCGTCTCAGCATGATGACTCAGCCGGTTTAATCTTCTAGCATTTCATTTAAATGCATCAGATCTCCTGAGGAAATGCACTTTGACAGTTTTACTAAGTAACATTTAAGGTGCTCTACAAGGTAATGAAAACTTCATTAAGGTGCAATCTCTGGTAAGAACCTTTTCTTTTCCCAGATGTGCAAATCAAGTAGCAGAAACAATTTTGGTAATTTTAACTCACCCAAAACAAACAAACGTTTGGTCTGGTTTAACTTCAGACGTTGAGAAAAAAAACACGTTTGTGTCTTTTTTATTGGGTGTCCGGAAACACTTGGTTTCATCCTGAGCTTCAGGAACGTTTTGAGCAGCTCAACGACAGGTTTGGATGGAGTTCTTCCATCGACTTCGGGAACAAGTCGACACAATCGAGTCTACAACACAAACAAGTCCGACCCGCGGCAGGCCTCATCTTTTTACGGAAAGATCTGGTGCTGACATTTTAAATATAATATAATGGCACAACTGCAGCGCTCCGGCCTAGTTCAAGCCTCGACAGGTCAGACGTGGCAATTAATGAAGGACCGAACCGAGTGACTTTCTGGATACAAGAATCGTACATCTTGACATTTAGAGATGAAAAAAACTCGTCGTATGCGCACGCCTCCAGGCATGTGTCCTTTTGCTTTCCTTGGCCGTCTCTTTGCTTGGGTTAAATGTAACTTCAGAAAGGCCAGAGCTCGCAAAGCTTCCCTGTCTCCAGTTCAGCCCACATCATTCTCCATGCATCATTACCGCTGCAGAACCCTTGAGCCAATAAACAGCTCAGTGGCACTGGTCTTATTTAAAAGGAGCGTAGGGGAAATAGAAAAACCAGACACACACACAGCAAAACACTTAAACCGGGCAGCTTAGTGCACACATACTCTGATAACAGAGCTTAAAGTTCTGAACTCAAAAACATTCAAAAAAAAAAAAAAAAAAAAAGCGACCCTAGCATAAACACACCATCGCTCACGCAGCTTCTAATTAAACTCCAAATTATCTCAAAAAGCTGTAATTAATACCTGGAATACACACTTAACGGTATTAAAGTCTGTGCCTGAGGATGTCTCGCTGTTGTGGAAATTTCATATAATTAATATCTGCAATCAGATACATGGACAAGACGCCCACATGTTTCTAAAGATAGATGTGCGTCTTGTTTTCCAGCCCCCCACCCCCCATCCCGAGACAATATTTGGCCCCGCAGAAGAAAGGAAATGAAGAATAAATAACAGAAGACATTGGCAGCGGCAGAATAATTATACGCTACTCTATCCAATCTACATAAATAAACGCTCACGAGGCGTGAGAGAGAGAGAAAGGGAGCAGAGTGCGCGGTTTTGTTTAAAATCATTTTTCAGGCCACGGCCCAGCACGTTCTGAAGCATGTTTATGGCTGCGAGCGTGTTTTACATTGCAAGTGAAATATTTGGTTTGGGTTGGCCCGGCTGCGACCGGTGAGTCACCGCCCCAGAACCGATGCCGAGTGTGTATCCTAGTGTGACATTAACCATTCATCTCTGACCCTGCGGCGCGCGGCCCCAGAAACTCAATGAGGTCTCTGTGAAGCGTCGCTGGAGGATCCGTTTTCACCGCCGCGTGATTCTTGTTTTAAAAGACACGACTGGAGCTCAGGCTCTCTGCTTCACTTGGCCTCGATATTGAAATGGGCCCAAGATGGACGTCAAACTGAGGGTTAGCTCCCGGACTGCACAGCTGATGCACGTTATATTTTCTTAAGAACACCAAATAGTTAATATTATCAAAACTGATCATCTTTTTGCACTTTTTAAAAATATTGTTTTCAATCAGAAACAAACTTCTTGGTTGAAAATAAATACGTTATACCTAAATATGACAGGGATATAATTCTTCCGATATTACAAAAAGATTTTTATTGGCCAAATGCTCGAAAAGATGAAAGAGTGGATTTTTTTTTGAAGAATCAGTTTTCAGATAGATGGCTAGGTATTGTAGCCATCTATGTTTGCTAATTTATGCTGACTAGTCTGAAGGGGAGTCACAAGGGAGGCTGCTGTGTGAGGCGGAAGCTCTGTAGCTTGGAAAGCTACAGCTCTGAGGAGGAGCCTCATCCATGAAGGGGGGGCTAAGCCCAACCAGGCGTTTTACACAGCTGTGTGGTTGCCATGGTAGATTAAAGAATCTCTCAAACATGCATGAAAGACTCAAGGCAACACTGCAGGTGTGTTTTTGATGAAGGCATAACATTACAACATGATGTAAAGTTCAAAAGAGTGGATTTTACATGATACCGCTCATGTACAATCCGTTTTTTACCATGTGTAAACTTTTACAAAGTTTTTTTTTTATGTGTGTGGTTAAACTGACAGTCTGACAGGACAACCTCAACCAGGGGCGCCGCCAGGAATCTTTGGCCCCCTGACAAAAATTTGATTGGGCCCCTCCTGCGCAGCTGCTGTTACAATTTTTTGAGTCTATTTGACACATAAAAAGCGTCACAATTTTAAAGGCTTGCAACTCGTTTTCTTTGGTCAAATACTGATACTAGCACAATATTTACTGCTCATGAATTTAACATCCAACAGTTCGCATACAGTATGCAAGAAGGTTGCTTAATTTTTTTCTATTAGTTTTAGCTTACTGAAATGTCTCTCTCCACGAGCAACAGTCAAAAGCAATGTGCAAAATACACATAAAGCAATACAGACTTCTCAAAAATGCTATGTAGTTGCATTTTATTCAAGCTGCAGTATATGACTAATAAAAAATATGTTTTCTCCATATTTGTTAAAGCTGTCACCATGTTGTGACAGTTTGTTATGGGAGAGATAATCTGTGAAAACAATCAATCTCCTCCACCTCCTCCCTGAACTACTACTGCTGGCTAAAGTAACGCAACGTTCCGACCAAAACAACCAATCAGAACCAGGAGGAGGGTCTTAGTGCTGTCAATCAACTTCATTCACTCACTGCTAAATGTGCTAATGGTGGAAAAACAACTTATCAATACAGGAAACAGTTTACCTGCCGTCATTGGTAGGTATGCTAACTAGACTGAGCATTTACAACAGGCTATGCTAGCTCCAGCATAGCACAGAGCGAGGGGAGGGAGGATGAGCAGCAACATGAGATTGTGATTGACAGCATTAAAACTCTCCTGCCACTGACAGGTTGTTTCTAGTAGTGGGAGAAGGCAGATTAAATAGATTTTCACAGATTATCTCTCATACCATATTGCCACAACATAATGACAGTTTTAACAAATATGTGAAAAAAAAATTATACAAAAGTTACAGACTTTAATTTTACTTAGGAGAGGTCAGGTCAGGAGGGACGTGGGTTAGAGCTGCAGCTGACTGACTCATCTGTTAAATGGTAAAAGGTACAATATGTTGGTAATTTTTTTCATAATTCATTAAATGCTACTGAAAAGGAGGCAAACAGTAGTTTGTGGCTAAGCTAACTATGCTAAATGGTTGATAATCTCACAGTCTACCCACCTCTCTTGGAGAAAAACTGGGTTACAAATTGACACTCTTACCTTTGAAAACCTAATTTTATAATCTTTCTTAGCAGCAAAATAACCGCCACAGTCATTCTTGTCTTCCACTGACTGCTGCTCAACATCATCACCTTCAAGCTCCAAGCAGGAACGAACCATTTTATGCAGATCCAGGGGGTTCCAGGGCAAATATGGATGTGTGATTTTTGGTCTGGGAGGCGTAAAATTAAATTTTTACTGCTAAAAACAATCCTCGAAACAAAATTAATCAATAATATGATTAATTTTGTAATTGACAGGGCCCCGATTTTTTTTAATTTCTATGAACAAAAAATAAACAAATAAATAAATTGTGGAGGGCCTCCTGTCGGTCAAGGGCCCATAACGTTGCAGTAAGACCGTGGGAGGGTTAAAACGTAACTGTAAGAATAAAACTGAGCATTTCATACGTCTGGCAGTGATTCCTGATATGGAAATCGGCATATTTAAGCCAACAAGTTAAGCAACAAAGACGGGACTTTTTGCTGCATTACCCTTCCAGCTTGTTCGACTCGTCCAGGGTATCTGATAGGAAGCAATGAGTCATCGTCCCTGTTCACATCTGCTATCTGTTTGCTTGATCAAGACACTTGTTGCTTTGAGCTGTTTACACTTCGCCTGCCGCTTCAGCTCCAAGGATGTTTGGGGATGCTGGACTCCCCCCCACGCTTCGCAGGGCCTTGATCAGATAGCACGACAGTAAACATCTCCCCATACATATTTATACACACATGCAAAGGGAGCCTGCAGCCAGAAGACTGATACATATAATGCATAAACTGTCGCGTTTACACGTATGCATGGACTCAGTAAACACACTGACGAACAGCTTCGGAGTAAAACACGTCCGTGACCTCAGAGGCACAGCTACGCGACCCGCCGGATCAGCACCGGCATGCTTCGGTACACTTTGGAAGCGGCTTGCAATGGATTAGCTCGTCGGCTCTGTGCCGTCTTGCTCCATCAGTTACTCCATCAGCGTGTTCATCTGTTCTGCTCGTCCGTATGTCGCTGCAGAGATAAAAAAAAAACAAAAAACAAAATAAACTCTCCGGCCCGTCACTCGGCTCGGCTGACAGAACAAGGCTTTGCTTCGCTGCAGCACAACAGGAAGGTGGTGCTCAACTTCCTTCGAGGAGCGTTTAATTAGTCGGAAGATGAATCGATTCCATATGAGCCTGAACTTTTGTTAATTAACCAGGAATACACAACGACCTAGTAGAGTGATCACAGCATGTTTAGATCAGTTCAACTAAAAGGAAATGTCATTCGCTCCTGTTGCTACTTGCTAACTCATTCACTCAGTGCTATTCATCTGTCTGTAACATGAATATCAATGACATTTACAGGGATTTTCATACGACAGACCAACACAAAGAAGTGCTTAACTGTGAAGCTGAGGAAGAGGATTAGGGATGCACAATATGTCTGTGTTGACATCAGTATCAGTTTATTTTAGTCAATTTTATTAACATGTTAGCATCAGTCCCATACGTGTGCTGTTGTGATAGTGATACAGTACAGGTTTTAAAATGAAGCAAAGTCAACTATAATTTCATTTTTCATGGTGTCAAAAGGATATTGGCCCAAATTTTTTATATCGGTGCATCCCTAAACTCACCCATGGTTTCAAAATAAATGTGGTATCCCCAAAACCAGAGCTTTATAAAAGCATTTTCACATCTATAACAGAGGTAAGTGTTTCTATGTATGTCACTACTGGTTGTAAATTTTGACAGATTGAAATGTTTGCTAAATCTTCTTCGCAGCAAAGCTCAAATTGTGAATAAAGAGTGCTTACAAAAATGTATTCTCAGGCCATTCAACATATTCTCAACAGGATTTAGGTTTAAAATTTAAATATGACCATTGTGGCTTTGACTAAAGTTGTAACAGCTCTGGGTTTTTAAGTGTTTAATTTGATTTCATAGTGACCTTTTGAATTAAAAAAAGTCAAAGTGTTGCACTGCGATTATGTATACATCGATTGAGTATTGAATACTTAACAGATGATACTATTTTAAGAAAATACATTCAGTTGCAGGCTCACCTATATTTACTCACACACACTCTTGTTTTACACAGTGAGGATCTGGGTTCAGGGTGATGTAGTTAGTTTTTCATCACATCCTAATTTCCATGTTTTCTTACAAGTTTAATTTGGTTGTCATCTGACCAAAGCGCCCTTTTCTGTATGCTTCCAGTTTTGTCGACTTCTCACAGCCTTTTTTTAAGCTATTGCTTCCTTGTTTCTACTTACTGTTCTTCAAAGAACAGCTGGATTTACGAGATAAAACTAGAGAGGCGTTCTCTGTTGGGTAATTTTTGAAGATTGTCGGTTGCCAGGGAGTTTATTTTGGGGAGTCAGACTGAAAGGGGCGGAGCTTCATTTAAACTGTTAAACATCCTTTTATTGACGGTGGTTGCGAATTAGCTGCAGGTAGATACACTGTGTTCCAGACAGTGGGTGGACTTCATCTATGTTTCTTGCATCCGTCACCGTCAACAAACAATGAAATAAATAATATAATAATTCACATTTTTATTTATAAAAAAATTCTGAAAATTAGGAATTTACTTTTTCATTTTATGCACTGATTTGTGTTGGTTGATTTACTTGGTCGCAATAAATCAAGATAAAGATGAACAAAAAAAATATGAGTTGGAGAAATTAAGAAGTTTAAATTAAAGGCAACAAACTAAGAAAATTCAGTTATAATTATTAGTATATTTCACTGTTCAAAAGACTAAATAGAAATAATGTCCTTCATGTTCTGGATGTCCTGATTGTAATGATATTGTATTACATTCATATGAAGCCAGCTTTGTGGCAGCTGGGAAACCACCGAGTTAGGCTTTTGAAAAGAGAAGTTAAGTCAGTACCTTTTCTGGCCAGAGGAGGGTGCAAGAGCCCCATGTGACTCCCTTATTTCTCCTCTGTGCTCCATTGAGCCCACTCTCCCGCCGCACCCCCCACATCTATATAAGCATGTATATGAGCAGTGATGGAGGCAGGTACATGGGAGATGCCCTGCTGATGAACCTCAGCCTCTTGACTGACACCAGCAGCTTGCTCCGCTCACCGGGACCCCAGGCGTCTCTCTGCTCAACTTTAAATGGCTTCGTTCCTCGTTACGGCAGCAAACAGATAGATATTTGCTAATGAAGCTGCATGCTTCGGTAACCGCAGCTCCCCCCTGGGTGGGGAGAGTGTCCACCTCTACTCAGAAACTTCCTGACTTTGGGAAAACGTCAACAACTTGGTCACATGGTTGGTGAAAAAGAGCTAAAAAAAACTCCTGGGTGTTTTTAGTTTGTATTTGTGCTTCTCGGCCTAAAGTCTTTTTTTTTTTTTTTTACTGCTGCTGAGATGGCGTTCATGATGTGATAGCTGAACATTTCATTTAGCTTTTAATGTTGCCGAGAGCATCTGAAAGCACGAATTTACACAACACATCTGAGGCAAAACACTGTCTGATGGCTGACATACGGTGGTCCTCAAAGACGTGTATTCGAGCCTCTCAACTGAAGCGAGGATGTTGTTAAATAAGTCAGGTTTGTGTGGGTTTGCAGCTGCGTCAGGCAGCAGCTGACAATACCCAGCCTAATATCATCATATATTGGTCTAAAATGGTCCTGCCATCTGTTCCACTAAGGGCGGAGACTAGGGGACACAAAGTTATTTTTTAAATGACTATTATACATCTTTACTCTTTCTATACCGTAGAATAAAGTACTTTGTAACCACTGCAGTGAGTAGAAATAGTCATTTGTCAATTTAGACCTGCAAAACACAATAATGGACAGTTATAGGTGCAAACTGCAATAGATTAAAACCAAGGTTATCACAATAAGCTAAAACTAACCAGATTACAAAAGCTGAAATTGAGAAAATATTTTTGTTAGTTGAAATAAATGAACAAATTTTAATAAATTAAAACGGCAATTAATCGGGAAAAACTATATCTAACTGGAGCTATAGAGTGCGTTTATAAAACTAAAACTGAGGTTATAGATTCAATACACTTTGTTTTTGTGTTTATAAATCTGTTTATTAGCCTTTCAAACTGATGTGAAATATGACTCTGGTGTACCAGTTCAGACCAACAGTCTTCCATTGTGCTGCTCCAGTTTAACTAAAAGGCTAGAAGCTCTTTACCTGCTTCCATTGGCGTAAGGTGCCAGGCTCACTGTAGCCACAGAGGACCAACGTTCAACTGGTGCAAGACTCCTGTAGGCAGTGATCCTCTTTTATGTAGACTTGCTTGCCCTCGTATTTCAGTAAACATCACTTTTCGACCACCCATGCAAATAAACAATTGTACTTGGTTTGAAACATCAGAAAAAGATCCCGGCTCCCGGTAGAATATTGTTTTTCCCAGTAAATCAATGGCGAGATTAGAAAAGAACGAAGCTGGCTTTGGGCGTACAGCTCTGTCTGCTTCTCCCCTCAAGGCTGCCGTTTGTATCTTTCATCTTCTCTTTGTCTTTGATTGTGGTTGTTTTCGGAGCGTCTAGGGGAGAGTAGCTCAACGAACCAAACTGTAATTTGTTGTCCACATTGAGCACTCTGGTCTGCAAACCATCAAGCTTCATGTTTATGGCAGCAAGTTTTTGGGGGTTTTTTTGTTCTCAAATCTGACAGCTAGCAAGTCAGGTTTGCAAAGAAGGTCTGCTATAAACTGAAATATTATGATAGCTGGGGTATTGTTGTCAGTGATAACACTATAAAGGTGCGATATGTTTGTACTCCGAAGGCAGATTTTTTGAGTTCCCAGAACGAAATACTTTCAACAGGGAAAGTCAATTGTGTCAGAGCATCTCAGAGTATATCCAATATGGCTCTTACATAAGTAAAACATAATGATAAATGCAGCTATAAACTATTTAATAGCACTTCTGCAGGTTTGTATTTAACTAAATCATAAGAATAGATCATGCTGTATCTGTGGAGAGAAACATATTGTTACTTGCTTGTATTTCCCTTAGTGTAATCTACACCAACAATCACCAATCCCACCGACTCTCTGACTTCAAACTAGAAAATCTCTGATTTCCAAGACAAATCCAGAACGCATCATAATAAAAAGACATAGCAGACTGGACACTGAACATTTCTTAGCTGTTGAAGCAGTTGAGGAAGGTCAAATTGCTAATAATATAATATATATATTGTGGTGTTAGTCTAGGAAAACACTGCTACTACATTATGCACTCCAGCCTGAACATAGTAAAGGCCTTGCTGTGATAAAAGGTCCAGTCTGATCAGGGAACAGATGCAGGTAGAAATGATTTAAAGCAACATTAAAGTTTTAGATTGCAATCCTGATAAATATTCATTAAAACCTGGGTTGCTACTTCTTTCTATTATATTTATTTGGAGGTTTTTGCTAAATACATATACAACATCTTGGTGACAAACCAGAAGTTTCTCAGTTGACCAACAAGAATGGAAAGGCTTGCAAATTTCTATATGAAAAACAGAAAATGATCGAGATGTCGCAGATTGTTCTTAGAAAGAGTTTGGGAATATATTTCATGTACGATAGCTTTTTGTTAGCACTAAGAGCATGACCTTTACATGTATTATTTTAAATTATGTTTTAATTGTATTTTATTTTTATTCATTGATTCAATTACATTTTTTAATTCATTTAATTTTTTTTTTATTAATTTGTTGTTTTATATTACTTCTACATGCATCATACAAACAAGATAAAGTGTTCATATAATTACAAGTATTGGTATAATGGGCAAAACAAAACAAGTATTCAACTGTAATACGTATTATTTTTACTATCTTAGTTGTCATATTATGCAGAGATTTTGGGAAATAACTATAGAAGCAACCTAAATGATATTATGTTCTGCAAAAAAAAAGTCATAAAGACAGTTATCACCACACCAATGCTTTGTGTGGCCAGTAGGAAGTAATCATGTTTGTTGACATAGTAAAATATAAGACTGCACCAAGAATAAACAAGGCAACAAATATTATACTCCCTAAAAATATTCAGAAATTGTTTAAGGAAAGAGATGGGAGGAAATGTAACTTAAAACAACCACATATAAATGCAACATTACAAAGTATGTTGCCGGGGTTAAACAGTGAGATACTTAGCCAGAAAGAAAACTGTGTTATGTTATTACTTAGCTTAAGCTAATGAAGTAATAACATAACACAGTTAGCTTAAACTAAGTTATGTAATTACTTAATGTAATTAAGTAATTACATAACTAAGTAATAGCATAAGACAGCTAACTAAAACACCTAGCATAAGCTAAATTATGCTATTACTTAATTTAAACTAAGTAATAACATAACCTAGTTTAAAAAGGTACACGAGTATTTGAAATCTGATTGCGGTTTACTTAGTTTTTAATCTTTTTTTGTTTCTTTTTTCTTCTCGTTTGGATTTAGTTGTTGATTTTGTGTATTCTGTTATTATTTGTCATACTAGAGCCATGAAGAGTGGAAGTGGTTTATTTGTGACAAACAGGTAACGGTTTGTTACAAATAAACAAGTTGAAAAGCTCCAGGCTACATCTTTTCAAAGTATGCAGCACTTAGGAATTATGTTTGTTTTTCTTTGTTTGCAGCTGGAACGTTGATTGACTAACAACTATTATTATTATTGTGTGTGTCATGTGTTTTGGCTACAACAAACTTTATTTTGTGTAAATGGTGTGAAATGATTTCCAACTTCAAAAAAAGAAAAAATTGCTTCTTGTTCTTTCAGCACTCGGAACAAAATGCTCCCATAAATAAAACCCATTTTGTTCTGCCTTTGTTATTTTTTTGCCCGCTTTATTCTTCTGTTTTCAGTGTCACACAATGTCAACATCTGTGTTTATCAGTTCATGAGGGAATGGTTTTATTTTTGATCCCATGCTCTGCATGATGACGGTAACCTTTCCAGCAGCACCGGTCACTCGTCCTGGAAGAAACGTGCAGGAAAGGCCTTGGCTGAGGATAAGTCCGCTCATAAAAGGCTACTGTGTTGGTGCTGACTGACGTATCAAACCCTTGTGCCACCAGTAGCCCAACAAGCAGACAGTGTTTTCCTTCTTCCCCTCCCCAGTGAGAATGCCCTGCAGTTTCCTGTAGGACACACTGACCTACACACATAACAATGAAATAATTCGAAAACTTTTGATCACGGGACCAATAAATTAAAGCCTGCTGTGCGAAGAATAACAGGAAACAACCCGAAGCCGTGTTACACACAAAGTTTGCTCAATTCCTCTACTTGTTCAGGTTTGTGCAGCACTTTTGGTCTTTGTCGCACAAGAGCTTAGAGGCGAGCTGATTTCAGAGAGCAGTTTTAATTACGAAGTGTTTGCAAAAATCCAAACAGCGACACAAAAACATCAACAAGAGCGATGAGCCAACAGCAAAACAGGCTTCGGCTCTGTAGCTGCGTGGCCGCTCCAAAACATCATTAGGTTCCTGCTCCGGAGTCCCAGAGCGTTCACCCACAGCAGCAGAACGTCCCTCTGATGCTGATGAGAGCAGATTGGAGCCGTTTCAGGCACACACACACACACATACACACACCCCCACCCCCCCACACACACACACACACAGCTCCAAGGAAAGGCCAATGCAGCCAAAAGAGGGAGAACAAAAAACACACAGCAACATATTTTATGTTCGGTATGTTAGCATGATTTAGTCTTCAGAATATGGACAGCTGGCGCTACCGTTACAACTGATTTGCGAGACCTCTGCACATTTTACCTCTGAAGTAATATCATTTGGTGAACTAATAGAGCCGGAGGTGTTGTATTGTTTGTTTTATGATCAGTGGAAAACTTTTTGCAACCAGGGTTGTTGTCACAGTTTTTCGTTAGTTTAGTTTTATTTCATTGACTTTTTGTTTTTCAGTTAATTTAATTAGTTTTTAGAGTGTGTTTCCTAGTTTTTATTTGTTATTATTAGCAAAAATATTTAGTTTCTATTAGTTGCATTAGTAATTTTTCATACTTTGGCTAATTTTGAGATGTAGAATTCAAAAAGGTCAAAGTATTGCCTTGTGTACTCTGCATGATGACGGTAGCCTTTCCGTCATCATGATTGTGAAAGGAATACTTAATACAAGATGGCATTTTTTAAAAAATTCTTGAATTATTTTTGAACAACCAACTGAGCCTAGCGTTTTTCCTACCATTTTGTAGATTAGCACAAGTCCCACTGGGGGAATATAGTGTGTCGTGATTGTCCTGCAGTTGATGTAAACTGCTTTTGTTAGTGATAAAAAAAAATCAATTACACAAGAAGACTAAAATAGATTCATAAACACAAAGGAATAGGATATTTTGTCTATAATTTCACTATGTACTAGCTTGTTTCATAAAAGATAAAAGTTATAGTAGTATTATAATTATAGTAGTTCTAGTCGTTCCCCATTGATTACCGTTTTCATTTATTTCGGTTAACGAAAATGCATTGTAATAGTCTTTCACTTGCCATGTGGAACAGAATTAATGTTACTAAAAATGAAAAATAAAATATGTGCACACACACACATACATATATATATATATATATGAGGTTGATCCTGGGTCTCATTTTCCTACGCCATTAAATAACAAACTCAAGGTAATAGAGTGACAGGGTCTAAATAAAACTTTACTTTAACTCCATATGTTTTAATATAACTGAAGCATCAAGTTTTCAATTTCCATAAATGTCTAAGAGTATGAGCCACAGACAATTTTTTTTAAACAATTAGATTAGGAAAAAATAATTACATTAAAGTTAAGACACTACAATAGCCATGCAAATTAAAGCAGTCTTGACTTTCTGTTTATTTATTACATCATGACTATAGTTCTAATGAAGCTCTATAAGAGATGGATGGCCCTGTGAGATGATGAATCTTAATTAAAGGGCCAGCATCGCTCCAGCTTTCTCTTGGCTCTCTCAATCTTGCTCTTCTGGCAGAGATAATTTGTCTTGGAGGTGAACAGAGGTTGCAGTGGTCTGTAGGAGGGAAGTTAGCCAGTTTGTCTTTAGTGCAGAGGGAAGGTGAGCCAGTGCTGTGGAGAGCCAGGTTCATCCATCCAGGTGGCTGCTGACGGGTCCAGATAAGCATCTCTCCCTGGGCAAGAATAACACAGTGTCCCATTGAGACCTGATAATTACACGGCCCCACTGCCACACGAGGTCTGATGTATGGCCTCAGATAGCCATCTCACACCCAGTAAGCTGCCGCACATTCACACACTCACACACAAACTGGCCCAAACACTTGCATTTTACATGAAGGTTGAGGGAGCGCAAACATTTCTAATCTATTACAGACTTGGAAAATGCTTCTGTGGCTAACCCCAGGTGTAACAGCACTGAGTCATGAGGTTTTGGTTTACTGAGCGTTGTTGAGCCAGTGGTAAGAAAAAGTGTTTTACAGGTGTTAAATGGTGTCACCAGTCCATAGGTGTGGAAGTACCTTTCAACAAGAACATTGGCAAGATAAGAAATATCACTCACACCTAGCATGACAGAGAGATGTTGGTGTGCTATCTTCTCTTGTCACCAAACATGCCACTTGGTGATGCTATGCACTCAGCAATCTGTTCGGAGCTTTTGTTCCAACAATCCAGGCGAGGAAGAGCAACTGGTAATCACATAACATCCATCAAATATCTTCTTTAATGTCGGTTATGGAGATTTGGATGTCATTCTTTGCAACCAGCTAGCTTTCTTTTTTCACTCTTTACCAGCATCCTCACTTTGCATATTGGCATGTTTCGGGGCGCATGTTAGCTGTTCACCAAGAGAAATTTCATCTACTATGGACAAGGTGCGACAAACATATGGAAGACAAAGAAAACAACAAGTCAGTCACAAGCAGAACAAAATCAGGGGCAATGCTTGTTTTTAACAAATCCAGGCTTTAAGAAAAATGAATCTTTATGTTATGCAACAACTGTAATGAAACAGAACTGATGTAAACTTGTCAGACACTTCAGAATCAAAAGTTGAAATCAAAAATGATGATTCAGTTACAGTTATTTTCATTTACTTGTTGGAGTACCGTGTCTCTGGTAAAAATCTATGCTAATACATTGAAGACTGGATGAACACCTGTAGAGTAGCAGACCAGGGTGATGGGCCCAGCTTTTTAGAGAGAGGACGGGAGAAAGTGTTTCAGCTATCAAGGGAGAAAACTCCTGTGTCCTTAAAACGTTTTTTCCAGGAATCTTGTAGGAGTATGCGTCACCTGGGTGGCTTTTACGAGCGATCCGATCCTCATATGACCAAACCAAGGGATGTCAACATTCTTGGCACAAAGTCAAGCTTGTTCCCAGTGTGAGTTGGACCTCGCCAAGGCTGCCTTTTGTCGCCGATCTAGTCTGTGCTGTTCATGGACAGGATCTCAAGACATGGAGAAATGGATGTGAGATTTGAGAAGCTCGGGGTCTCATATTTGCTTTTGGCAGATTGTGAGGCTCTGTTGCTTCGGGCATGTACTTGAGCCATTAACAGCTGAGTCTGAGGCAACTGAGATGAGAATTAACTCCTTCAAGTCTGAGTCCATGGACAAAATAGAGCTGCGTCTGGTCAGCTAAGATTCTTGAGACATGGAATTGGATTGAAACAATTGGACAAAAGTGCTGACCTGAACTTTTTCCCTAGGGTGGCTCATAGGCTGAGTGAGGAGTTTAGTAAGCTGAAAGCAGTGTCACTCTTCTTAAGCATTAGAAGGAATCAGCTGAGATGGTCCAGGGATCTGATCAGGATGTTATCTAGTGGCCTTGCTTTGCGGGTTTTTTGAAAATTCCCCAGTGATCCATGCAAAAAACATGGGTTATGGGATTGATTTTGGATCCCTCAAACTGAGCTGCAGAATGTTGGCAGGCAAAGTGATGCCTTCCTGGACTGTCATCCTCTCAACTGTTTGTCTGATTGTCAATGACAGTGGGAGAGGCCAAGTCAAATGCCCCTGCCCAGGGCATAGAGAGGGTCCAGAACTGGACAAGAAAACTTCCAATCCAAACACAAAAACTCTGGCAACTGACACAACTTTACTGCTCTAGTACATTAGAAAGTACTTAGACTCAGGGCCACTAATCTTTACCACACTTCTAATGCTACCTGACTGGCCCGTTCCTATGGTAACACCAATTAGCTTGAAGACACGCCATGTCTCTGACAGAAACTGCTAGGTTAGTTAACGCAATCAGAGCAGGAACACGGAGATGAGAGTGTTCTAGTAGTAATGTGCAAATTTACCTGCACTTGGGGGCGTTTTGCGCAGGTGACATTTGGAGTACCATGTCTTTCTAGATCAAAGTTATGTAGTGTCTGCCTGTTTCAGGCTGCATATTTTCCTATCAATACCTGTGGTTGTGCATGGATCAAATAATGGAATCTATCTTTATCTTATCTGCCATGGGGGGACATCTGATATCATCTGTGACCAGGCAAGCTTATTAGCTGGCCTAAATGTTTGTTTAGTCAAACGATAATCTGTGCCTCAAGTCTGTCCAATTATTTTGTGGATCAGATGCTGAAAAGTTTGGGAACAGTTTGATCTGCAGCATCACCCCCCACAATACCACAACAAATGTCAAAGTGATCAACTTCCTGGTGGTGATTAAAGGTTCACGTCAATTGATTACCCTGAGGATTAGACAGCTGTTACAGGGATTCTAACACCACCTTGTGCTCATTGCAGGCTCTCCACCCCTGCAGTATTTTACATAATCCATTGAGTGCAAAGCACAAGGTCAAGCTATTGTGTGATCCTGCAAGTGATCCATTCATTTCTGACATTCCTATTCATCATGCGAGGAACTCTTGTGTGACTATGACAGCTAACATGAAACATTGTGCATCCAAATGGACTAATAACATCTGATAGAGGCACCGAGGTACAGAGAGTTTACAACATGTTTGGCATTGCGTGGTGGTCCAGCAGGGTTAAGTGGTGGGATACTGTCCTGCTGGGACACAGGGCTCTGGTGGCTCTAGGGAAAACAGTCAATCAGAGAAAGTTCCAACTAAGAATGTGTTTGGCATTCTGAATACATAAACAGTAATAAACACCATATCAGCAGTAAGATAAGAACTCCTGCAAATAGACACAAAGATATTAACTATGGACAACGGGGATATTCCTACAATAATCTTGTGAGTCATAACTGCATTTAAACCCTTTCGGTCTTTTACTAAGCAGGGCATCTACCAGGCTGCTTCTTGGAAAGCCTTGTTTAGCCTTGGGGTGAGCCCAGTCATACTGTTCAGCCATAAAATCAAGCCTCATTACTCTCAGCCAACCTGACAGGACCAGTGTAACCTCATAAATAGTCCTGGCTCACAAGGGATACTCTGCAGTAAAAGGTAGAACAATGCAACAGAGATGTACAATCCTGCAGTTACACATAGGTGTTATCAAATTTTATGAGACTGTGGATCCAAACATATCTCACACACACACCCATACATGCACGCATACACGCACACACGTTTGACTTTCTTGACAATTTCCTCCTGAGTTTCCCAAACACTTTAATTCCAAATAGATACATAATTGTTGCAGATGGTTTGCTTTTGCTCTCAGTTGAAAGGCTTAGAATATTTCCATATTTCTAGATAAAATTAAACAGGTGTGTGTTTAGTTATCCACAGGTTTGCAGTTCAGTGTCCCTACTTGGGACATTTGGAGCCAACTGTTAGCAATGACAATAGGTAAAAGTGGAACGTCATTAAAAATGAGTCTCTGTTGTATTTGCTGAATGAAAGACACCTGTCCAATAGGTGTGTTCAAATGTGATCATGACTATCAGCACTTTGCCATGAGTTCTAATATCTCTGTAATTCTAATGTTCTTGTACTGTTTTCTGAAATATTCTCAATACAAGTGAGTGGAAGAGCATTGATTTTGTCTCCTGTGGTCATTTCTCTTACTATTTCCCTAACATTAGCACTTGAAGTTCATTCAATTTGTTTGCTAAAAATCTCCTTTTACCCATTATGAATAATGAAAGAAATAGTTTAAATTTCCTCCTTCTCTGTGCTTCTGCTCTACATTCATAATGCCTCCTTTTCAGCTTATCTGAGAATTCAAGGTTTAGAGGTATTTGAAAAAACCTGAGAGACCACACACGAGCCAATAAAAAATTAGAAGTATAACAGGTTCGATCGGTTTGTGTGTGGTGTCCAGCCACACGGCAGGAGCAACACACACCCTACATGAACCGATTTCACTCAGGAACATTCAGATTCCAGCAAAATTTACATGAAATCCCGTAACACCCCGCCATACCATGCATGAATTTAGAGTAACCAAATACGTCAGTCCCAGATCTAGTCAAAGACACCTTTGAAAAAGACACTAATACAAATGAAACAGTGACCACTGAACCATGGCAGGTGACGGAAGAAGTAATGGTGTCTGACACACAACAGCAAGTGATCATCATTTTGGAAGAGCCAGAAAGAGGAAGAGCCCTCTAAGAAATCTAAATCAAAAGAGGAAAACGTGACAAGGAAAGCTGTTTCTGAGATGGAAACCTTCAGAGACTCTGGCACCACAAACTGTTTGTTTGTTTGAAATAAAAACAGAGAACCCCCTGACAGTTTTCGAGCAAAAGGAGACACAACTTGAAGCTTCTTCTGAAATGCTGAATGATCAGGAGGAAAAAACACTGAAGTTTAGTGAAGCAGAAATGGACTCTACAACCACAGAGAAATCCAGTCGGGAAGGGGAAGAATTAAAATCTGAAAAATCTAGAAGTAGGAAGATACAAATGGAAAACCTCTCTGAGCCTGAAATAGTCAACAATGTACAACTTTCTGGAGATGTAGATGAAATAAAAACGGTCTCACCTCACCAGAAGTTATTGTCCAAGCTGAGCAGGACAATATCTCTGAAGAAGAGAATAACCCGGTAGAAAAGATTTCACTGTGGAAGCGTTTTAAAAAAAGCCATCGATCCATCATATCTGCAGCAGTATAAAGACAGAAGAGGAAAGCAGCCACAGTAGACTTTAACATGGGTCTCTGATATTTTAGATTGATCAGAGTGTTGGGGGCTAATGAGGGAAGTCTGGGCCTCCATAGTTAATCCTGGGTTTTTCATTATAGTTTAGCTTTATTTAGTAGTGACGTTTTGTTTGTCCAGTTCAGGTAGTTTTAATTAGTTTTTAGAGTATATTTGCTCATTTTTATTAGTTAAATATTGCTGAGTTTTAATAGTAGTAGTAGTTCTTTAATACTTCTATCTAAAAAAGTAAGGGCTGCACGGTGGCACAATTTCTCCGTGTATGCATGGGCTCTCTCTGGATTCTCATTCAGTCCATGTTCATCTGTTACAATCTTTATCTCTGATTCTAAAATTGCAACATATATATATATATATATATATATATATATATATATAAAATGCATGTATGTGAATATATATATATATATATATATATATATAAAATGCATGTATGTGAATATATGTACATACACAGATAATACACACACACGCGAGCTTATATTTCTACTACTATTAGATATTTGTATCGACTTCCATTCATTTTAGGAACTGCATTCATTTCCCCTAACTAATGCTAGTCTATTCCTACCCTTAACCAAAACCTAATTCACACCATACCTCTAAACCTGATCTCTGATCCTAAACAAGGCGGCCCACCGTATTAGAACCAGAAGTTGGTCCTCATAAGGCACATCGGTCTTCAGAAGTTTAGTAAATATGCCAGGAACAGCCATCAGATAGCCTAACCAGTACATACACAAAATCTGCCATGGTGATTTGTATTGCCTGTGAAATTATGTCTTGCAAAAACAAAATAAATAAATAAAAACTTAAATGAATGAAGTCTTCCACATTTGCTGTACAGTAGACTCCCACCTATTCATGATTCTGTATTCACAGATTTTTCTGTGGAATTTCACGGCACGTTATTAACGGAAACCACAGCTAGTCGCAGATTTTTTCATATCTAAACTATTCAAGCATATTAATGTATATTTAGTGTGTGAACAATAAAAATAGCCGTTTTTAGAAGAAGTTCAAGTACGTTCAAGCATTCACGGGTGCCTGTGGTCCCTATCCCCCACAAATACCAGGGGTCCACTGTATTATTATCACAAACTTCATTGCATTTTATTGCCATTTTTATGATGGACCAACACAAAGTAGTGCATGGTCCCCAAGAGGAAAGACGGGGATATGTGGGTCCCTTTACTCTCATAGAATCCATGTGTGTAATTTCATCTCGCTATAAATCTGGCTCTTCTGTAAGGGCTTTAGAGGATTGTTGGAGAACATTTGAGAACAAACAACATCACTAAGACCAAGGAACACACCAGAAATAAATTTGTTGCAAAGTTCAAAGAAGATTTTGATTGTAAATCAATATTTCAAGCTCATAGCTCAGAGGGAAGACAGCTTAATCTATCATCTGGAATTAGGAAGGCCGTCCACCTAAACCCAGAGACTTGGCAACGTCATCAGTAATCAAACAATCAGCCAAGGGGCTCAGAGTAATGAGGGGAGGAGCTGCAGAGAGCCACAGTTCAAACTGAGAATCTTTTCAGTGGACGACCACTGACCAAGCTCTCCACAGTTCCTGCCTTTAAGGAAGAGCGGCACAAAGACAGCCAATAATCACAGAAAGCCATAAGAAGTCCCATTTGTCACAATTCATGAAGCGAACACTGCAACCATAAAGGCACCATACCCACGTCAGAACTAGGTGGTAGCCTATGGTTTTTGACCGTAAACAAAAAGCCAGGCAATGCTTTAAACACGTAAACCGCTCCAACCTGCTCTGATTTAATTTTGACTGTCAAACTTCTCCGTCCATTCTCAGCTCTGCACACCCATGCGCCCAGGGTCGACTACTTCTTCTAGCCTGCCGGGGTTGAACAGGCAGCCTGTTTAATTTGAACCGTTAAAACTGTTCTTGCCTCTGCCTCTCCTCCCGCAGATTTTTAAGTTCATTATCAGTAAACAACAATAACTGCAAACTGGTAGAAAAAATCCTTACCTGATAAAAATTGGGATTGCCATCGTAAATTCACGGCGAAAGTGGCGGGCTCACTACTGTTGTTCCGGTTTAAACTGTTTTTTTCTTTTCATGCAGTTTTATTGTCGCATTACTGCCCCTTTATGGTCAAGAGAGGTATCGGTGCTAATTCACTAAACTAAATTTTGTTGTATTCACACAAAATATTTTTTTTTTTGTTAGGTTAAAATGTGACAAAACCATGTTATCCTTACTAGAACGAATTCATTAAACACAATAAACAATTATTTTATGCGTTAACTTGAAAAAAAATATTAACATAATGTGAACAACTGCCCTGTTTCACTTCTTTGAGGGTAGGCTGTGAAGACTTAAAGGGGCAGTGTTATGTAAAATTGACTTTTTTGAGCTTTACATCAAAAACAGTCACGGAGTGTTGTTTGGATTATTTAATGGGAGATTAAACGAGAAGTCGTTTAATCTCCCATGGCAACCATTCCTCTTTGCAAAATGCCTGAGTAGACCTATAGCCCAGCCTTCAAGGTTGAAGCTCCTCCTCGTAGTTGAATTTTCCAAGCTCCCGAGCTTCCGCCTCACAGAGCAGTGACTTCCCCCACTAAGCTCCTTAAGACTAGTCAGCAGAAATTAACAAACACCTGGTGGAACTGCACATCTACTGAGATCATTATGCAAACTACTTCAGTGCAACACTGGTAAAAACGATGTTAAAGGTTTAATAGCATGTTGTGATGACTTCCTGAAGGTGGAGTTTCAGAAACAGCAGGCGTTTCTTAAAGAGACGGAGGCCCAATTTCAAGGCATTAAATTACTAAATCAAATTTCGTTTGAGTCATATTTGATATATATTACATTTTTTTAAAACAACTGAAGGTAACATAGCTACTTGATTGTGTTATAAAATGTCACTATGTGGCAGTAAAACACATACTACTGCCCCTTTAAGTCTTGAGTGGAAGTTTTGGTTTACAAAGCTTATATAGACATGAGGAACTTGTAGTAATTGCAGTTAAAGATGTTTTTGCAATTTATGGAATCAGGGGAACTGAATGCAGATGTGAGTCATGTGCTCATGTGTCCCACTGCAGAAATATGTAACACTGTATGTTTGATTATCACATAAAATCCCAATTAAAATATATTGCAGCCTGCGGTTGCAATCTGACAAAATGTAGGAAAGTTTAAGTATAATTGCCTTTAAGGCTCAGGTGTCATTAACACATATCAGTCTCATAACCGGATTGTAGTTCACTGAATGATGCCTAATTTATTCCACATTTCCTGCTGAGGATGTTTATCTTTCAGTAATGTGCAAACATTCCTCCGAGGCAAGTGACAAATTAAAACCCAGCACAGGTGTTACAGAAGCAGATGGCAAAGGGAGCCGTTCAACATGGTCATTATGTGAGCAATCTGCCTTCCATATGTTGGCTGGATATAAACAAATCTTAACCGCAGCACATTTTGCTGTTTTGATCACACGTCTGTTTCTTGTGTAGGATTCACAGAAACATGTGTCACTGCACCGCAGGAAGCAGACTAACATCATTTCAATCTGAAATAGATATATGCCTTATTTTATTTTTTTTTTCAAATGAAAGAAAAAAGTATGACTTCTCATTTATTTTGATTTCAGATTCTTTCTTAAAACTCATATCTCAATACTATTTTATTTCCTCAGTTTTCAAGCTACATTAAATTACATAATAATTGGTGAATGTTATTTAAGGCTTTCCACTTTGTTTTTGAAGACACATGCTGCTGCAGAATCTACTGCTGTTTTCATTGTGCACTGTAAGTGACAGCAGCAGCCTTTCCCTACGCGAGAAGTCCTTATCCCGCTGTGTTTTCCCTCATGGTTTCTGGTCAGTGTACTTTAGCAAACGATTGTCTGCAGGGGAGGATATTTGTAACACTGACCCATGAACTAATTGGTAATTGCTAAGTAAAATAGCAATTACCTTTGGCTAAATCTCTAGAGAGAGCTCAGAGCCACACAGTATCGGCAACTTCTAATATTTCAGTTGCACTGATTGATAAATCCATCCGTCCATCAATTCCCACAGACTGATAACCAGCCCTAAGACAGCAGTATAACCTTTTCCGATTCAAAAGAATGGCCCAACGCTTATCCAAAAAACTTCACAGTTGGTTGCTCCAGTGCAAAGTTGAAGGTGATGACTTGGAGACCCAACAGAACCATAACATCTGCAAAAAGCGAAGACGGGACCTAGCAGTTTCCAAACCATGCAGCCTCCTCTCCGTCTGAGTTGTCACAGGATGTTTGTAGTACGACTTACTGCAAAATTAACATTAAGCGAAAACACATTGGCTAAAAAATAAGAATGCACAGATCCACTGTTTTCACTTCCAATACCGATAAAGATATCTGAGGTTCAGTATCGGCCAATCCGATACAGAAAGACAGCGCTGAATTGACTGTCTTAAATACACCAGTAGACTCACAAGTTGGGTCAAACATGTAAAAATGACATTAATTTGTTCAGTCAGTGCAATTAGTAGTAGAACAGTCAATGTAAAATAAATAGCAAGGAAAATGAAACTGACATAAATAATAGGTTGACTACACTGGTCAGACATGTACAAATAAACTGCAACAAACCTTCCTTTAAATGGCTCAGAAAGTGCAATTATAAATATAATGTAAAATAAATAATAAAGCATGATGTCACTCAGAGCACAAAGCATAGAATTAGACTGAATAGATCTGCTCTTATGGATTGGTCTCATAAAAACGATATTCAATCTAGAAGTTTTTTCACTATAGGGGCCGAGACAGATATTAACATCTCTAGTAAAAATACTTTGCATTTCACCCAATATTTTCTATTTTAAGAAGGTTTTTTATTGTCAGTGAAAATCTGATTCAGTTGTTCTTTTGGTTTTCATCAGGAACCAGCATCTACATTTAGCTCTGACTGCAGCAGTGTTGGCGCTCAAGTAACCTCCATTCCTTTCTCATTGGATATTTTGCTAAATGACTGCAGAAAGCTGGAGTGTTTTTAATGGCAGAAGTCACAACCTCATACAGAGAAGTGCCAAAAAGGGCCGTTCATGGAGAACCTCAGCAGAAGTCGCTGGACCATGTTGGGCCCCAACCGGTCTGTGGCCCCTACCAGCTACTATCATTCACCCTGACACAACTAAACGCCCCCACGCTCCTCGTCCAGCAGCGGTGTGTCAGGAGACGGTAATGAACTTGTTTTCCAGACAGCCATGCTACCTTGGACCACGGTTTCAAGTGAGAGTATGCACCCAGTGGGACCTGAAACCGAACCACCTGCTGCACTCCCCCACTCCCCTCCCGGACTCCCAGCCTTCTCCGTTTACCAAACATCAGTTTCTAGGAACACTCAGCCTACGCCGCTATTTGCCATTTGGCACGGAAGGGGTGTGTTCGACTGGATGTGTGTTTTGTGTGTTGCGTGTGCGACTGACCATCTGTCCTTTCAGGAGGTTTTTATGTGTATAAATGCGTGTGAGAGCATGTTATGAGGGGTGAAGAGACAAGCAGCTGAGGTCTAATGAGCTATAATGAACTCTAATAGTGGAAAACTCATCTAGGAGCCATGACCTTGGCATTATGACTGATATACACTACCATAACACATCTAAAAACAGCCTGGGAAACAAGCTAAAGCACGCCATCACCTCACATGGTGGTAAGTCGTTGTCCATATTTCATGGGAAGTGTTGAATTACTTTAGGGTTAGCAGCGATTACAGATTTGCAGTAAATCCACAAATTGGACTTAAGAGGCCTGATCTGATGCGAATACCACTGCAATAGGCACATTTATGGAAATAACAGAGACAGGGAAACATGGAAATGATGTTAATGTTGACACTTTAGAAGGTGTCTTGCTCATAATATTCCAAATGTCTTTTAGTGGTGCTTTTACCAGAAGCAACTGACTTTACAGTGACTTGGTGTGGGTGGCCACTATAGGAAATGATTTCTTAGGGGTCATTACTGTGATTTTTGGCTCCACATTCATATAATCAGGAAACATTTAATGTATTAATGAATAGAGGATTTGGCAACACTTTATTTGACGGGTTGTGAATAAGACTGTCATAACACAGTCATAAACATTACATAACACCTGTCATGAACATGAGTAAGTCTTCATGAATATTTATGAATATTGTCATAAAGTGTCATTCGGTAAATCATGACACTTTTAATACAAAGTTGACATTATTCAAAATGTCTTTGTTATGACAACTTGACATTAACCAAGAAATTATGATCTGACATAAATTTGTTATAAAAGTATTACTGATTAAACTTGAAAAATTATGTAGCTTTTTGTTATTAAAGCTAAAGTTTAATCAGTAATACTTATAGAACAAATTTATGCAACTAGTATTTTAGATAGTTATCAGGTCTTTTTTTGTTTTGTTGTGTGTGTGTTAAACATATTCTCAGATAGCAAAATATGGTTGAATCAATTTTGAAGCCAGTCTCCACTCCTTTTAGAGCCATGTAGATGGTTTTGTGATTAGAAATTATGCACAAAAAGTATGTAATAACATTTACAAGTAAGAAAATGTAGAGTAAAAATGTCACAACCGACTGTCCTCTAAATATGGCGTTCAGTTTAAAACCTGATAACTCCACATTTAATGTTTGAGCCACAATTAATCGTTGACCTTAACCAAGAATCAACGTTTTCGACCATAACTCAACATTGAATTAAGATTGTTTGCTATACCAAACCCGAAAATGTACGACAAATCAACTTAAATCTTTTAAGATTCCTGTGAAAATTGCCAAATGATACACTTTGTGGGCTGTTTTCTTCTAATCATCTTGCTCTCATCTTGTGTTTCGTGCTCCTATCCATCCTTGTTGCCACGTTTCTCTGTTTCGGCTCTCAGGTAGTAGGAGGTTGAGCTGAAAGGCCATCTGGACCGCAGCTGATTTTCCGAGTGCGAGGTACACACTCAGACACACACTCCACCTTAATCACCTTTGAGTCCATACACTGTCGAAGCTGACAAGGTTATGCCTTTTATGGGGCGGCTAACACAAACAATTCACAGGCCATAAGTCCTTGTCTCAGTGTTTTCGTATGACCATAAATCACAGCCTAAAGCACCCTGGGGACCTCATTCAGTTATTCATTTAACAAGAAAAAAAAAAAAAGAAGAAATATATATATA